>JAKWJD010001760.1:30783299-30985540 GCA_027705065.1 Solanum peruvianum | reverse complement strand
TATCAAGAAAAACTGATCCTAAATTGCTGGCCATTTCCTGGTAACTCCTAATGACTCGCTGTATGAAGAGATTAAGAGCACCTCGTCCGTAAATGCTAATCTGCAATAGTTGATTGTTAAGTTGCAAGAACTTCCTTATAAGTCTATTACTTGGACTAATGATCTGTTTAGATGGAAAAAGAGATTAGTATTGGGTAATGATCTTTGTCGAGAAAGAACATCATCAAATTATGGCATGATTCTACACAGGATTTCATTCTGGAATGGATGTTACAATCAAGAGGATGCAATCATTATTTTACTTGAAATCCCTCATTTCAGATACCAGGGATTACATTAGTAGGTGTGACATTTGTCAAATGTATAAGTATGACATCTCTACTTATCCTGACTTATTACAACCATTACCAGTTCCTGAAGGAATATGGACTGACATCTGCTTAGATTTTATTGAAGGGCTCCCTAAGTCTCAAGGCAAATATGTGATTCTAGTATTGGTCGATAGGTTGAGCAAGTTTGGACATGTCTTGAGTTTATATCATCCATATACAGCACAATCAGTTGCTAAATGCTTCCTAGATAATGTCTTTAAGTTTCATAGGATGCCGACAACAATTACCAGTGATAGAGATCCTATTTTTCTCAGTGATTTCTGGCAGGAGTTATTTACAATTCAAGGGGTTCAGCTGCAGAGGTCCATTTCTTACCATCCTCAAATAGATGGTCAAACAGAGGTCTTGTATAGAACATTGGAAACATACTTGAGGTGTTTTTGTTCAGACAGCCTACAGAATGGTCTTCCTATTTACCGTTAGAAGAATGGTGGTACAATACCACTTACCAGACTTCTATTAAATGTACTCCTACGAGGTGTTGTATGGTCAGAAACCTCCTATACATTTTCCTTATGTAGTGGGTGAGACTGCTAATGAAATGGTACACAGGTACTTGGCTGCTAAGGAAACTATTCTATAGTTTCTCAAATTTCACATTTGTAGAGCTCAACAAAGGATAAAGGACACGACTGATAAACATAGGTCTAGAAGGAGTTTCCAAGTTGGTGAATGGGTATACTTTAAGATTCAGCCTTATAGGCAGGTATCTGTGAGTGTCAGACCTTTCAACAAATTAGATGCGAGGTACTTTGGGCCCTATCATGTGGAAGCTAAGGTTTGTTCAGTGGCCTACAAGTTTCTTATGCCTGCTAATGTGAGGATACACCATACATTTCATGTTTCTCAGTTGAAGAGGTGTGTTGAGGTCCCTACAATTCTCAATCATTCTTATGTGTTTCACCTTTCAATTCCGTATTGTCTTTTGTCGGAGCTTATTCTTGAAAGGAGGTTGGTGAAAATAGGAAACAAAGTTGTACTCTGCCAGGTTCTTGTGAAGTGGACTGATATTGACGCCTCTCAAGCTACTTGGGAGTATCTCACTGAGCTTCAACATCGGTTTCCTTCTTTCCACACTTGAGGTCAAGTATGATCTTAAACGAGGGGTATTGATACAAGACTAATGAACAAATTGCTGAGCTGACAGGTTGGTTAAAACTATCATTCAGATAGTTAGTTATATTGTTAAACTAGTTAGTTACACAACTCTCGCCTAATGGAATAGTACCATTCACTGATTGACCTAATAAGAATTTTCTTCCCCTTTCTACTATTTCTCTCTCAAAAATAAACACTCGGAACTTTCTTGTTTTAGCCATCCTCTTCTTCGAACAATTGTTCCTAGATTAACAATACCTATTCGATTATCGAATGTCGTTGTTTGTGCATCAGTAGGGGTGTATGTCGAATCCTCTACAACCTAGGGAGCTCATATCCTGGGTGATAGAGTTGAAAAATAATAAAATAAAATAAAAGTTCAATTATAAAAGGACAAGGTCCTAAAATACCTTTTAAGTATTGAAAATGGTAAAAAATTACCCTTCATCCACCTATTGGTTCCAAAATACCCTTATCATCCACCTATTGACTCCAAAATACCATTGTCATCCACCTTTGGGTTCAAAATTGACCACTTATTTAATTATTTTAAAATTAAACTCTTTAAATATGTTTAAAAAACTTGGCGTTCAACTATTGGTTATAATTTAATTTATTAATATAATTTGTAAACCAACGCACTACTCACTCATTACTAACTAAACACCACCCAATTAATAATCTAATTATAATATCAAAATCGCCATAAACACTACTAAAACACGATGAAATTATAGATTCCTAAAATGATATTCAGAATTATTCGAGTCCGAATCGAAGCCCCAATTAAATTTAAGCCGAGCCGCTTATTTAGGAGGAGACTTTCAATATGATTCTCTTTCAAGATTGAATTAGAAATCAATATATATCTATAAATGAGGACCATAGAGGAGGTGATGTGGCACCTCTATATGGCCTCCATTTGCATTTAGTTTTTTCCATCTTTTTCTTTTAAAAAAAATTATATATCATAAAAATTACTTAAATTTATTACAAATAAAAATATTTTATTAATGGTGGGTCATTTATAACAAAAACTCTTCATATTTTTTCTTTATTTATCTCACTTATAATTAAAAGAAAACATAATTTATTTATTTTTTACTTTTTTTTAATTTAATTTAATTATTTTATTGTAAAAATATATTACTTCATTTATACAAATATACAAATAAAAACGTTATTAATGTTTGAACATTTATAAAAAAAAAAAAACTCTCTATATTTTTTTTCTATTTATTTATCTCACTTCTAATCATGAAATCATAATATTTTTTTTTTTTTACATTTTAAGTATTTTTATTTTTATTTTTGAATTTATTCACTAGGAGTTACAACCCATGACTTGCCCCTCTTTAATTTTTACTTTTAATAATATTCATGACTCTCATAATTTTTATATTCATAACCTCCAATTTAAATTTATAAGTTTATGTGTCTTATGAAATTCCTTTATTTTGCCTATAAATTTATACTAGTTTCATGAAGATTCACATTCACAATTATTCTTTCTTTTTTCATCATATAAGTTTGATTTGTAACAAAAAAAGAAGTACATGAAGGTAAGAAATACTTCATTGACTTTTTTATTTTTATTTCCTCTATTTTTGTCTAATAAATTCGTATTTGATTTGTGAGGGAAATAACATGTAACCAAAAAAAAAAAGTACATGAAGTTAATAAATATATCATTCTCAAGTCCTTATTTTTTCATTTCCTTTATTTTGTCTATATAGATTCATATTTATTTTCATGAAGATTCACATACAAAGTATAATTTCTCTTCTTCATAATACTTGTATGGGAATTCTAACATGTAACAAAAAAAAGTATATGAAGGTAAGATATATTTCATTCTTAAGTCTTTCTTTTTATTTTTATGTACTTATACATGCTTTCTTAATATATGTTTTTATGTTTGTATTATAATTTATCAAGTAAGTATGATTAAAAAATCTCTTTAATTCTTAACAATGTTTTATCCCTATGCAATTACTCTTTCTAATAGTTAGTTTTCCATATATAATATAGTTTGATTATAATATTTGTTAGATTTCAAGAAAATATTATTTATTATTGTTATTACTATTGAAAAGATAATGTATAAATATATTAAATATGATTTATATTTCGTTCTTTCTTTTGACATAATTATTTTTAATTCGTATATATTTTTCTTATTCAGTTGGTTGCATATATGAAGAGTTTGACATATGGATCAAAAATGATGACGGATATCTTTGCAAAGAAAGATGTACAAGGAAAAAAAATGAAGCATAATTAGAGATTATTTTTTCACTTTGAAATTTATTAGCAACTTAGTTACTTTTGCTAGAGTTTTTAAGATTTTAATTTATGTAAATAATTTAGCTAAATGTATTATATTATCAATGTTAATCATTTGATCCTTTAGTATTCCATTTTCTCTTTGTTATGAAAAAAATAGATATAATTATTTCATTTTAACGATAACAAAATTTATGATGATTAGTTTCACTTTTATTATAACTTATAAAAAGTAATTGAAAAAATATTATTATTTTTATGATGTCATTTTTTGCGTATGTAACAATCTGTCGTCGTTCTTTTTGCTTTGAAATGTATTTATAATTTTTATGTAGTCACCAATTATTATATTTTCTCTGTTCATTTTTTGTTTTTTCACACCTTATTTTTATTTTTATTTTACAAATAAAATCAATACATAATTAGTAATACATTTCGTGGCTAATAAAATTATACATTTGAATTATTTATAACTCATGTCTCTTCATCTTACTTGTAAAGTTTAATACTAAATATGAATCGTGACTTTATATGCTTCATTTTTCGTAAATCTTATAAGTATTTAATTAATGTTTAAAAAATTATAATAACCAAATGTAATAATAAAATAAAATAAAATAAAACAATATGTTTTGACGAATCAAACTTTGGATAGAACATCACTACTCCGACAAAAGATAGAGAAAATTAAAACATCTACAATTTTCAACCTATAACCTTGTTATTTCAACATATTATCTCTTATTTCATTTACTTCACCACAGTGAATATTTTGTTCTAATATATACATATACAAAACAAACAATATATTTTATATGTTTTAAAAAAGTCTATGATACCGCAGAAGAGGAGATATATAAATATTATCTATATATTCGATACTGATCTATATATTATATATTTCATATTATTATATTATAAATATTTCATATAATCGCGCGAAGCGCGGATAGTTTCACTAGTTTATGATTAAAGATAAAGAAGTAATACATCCCAAATTAATTCATGCACTTTTTTAAAATATAATTTTATAAATATTTATGATTTGTTTTAAAACCTTTAATATATTATTTTGAATAAAAGTTACCTATGAAGTAACATCACATAATTGAGATGTAAGAATAATTAAGATGAATATAGTCAAACTTTTAAGTTTACCGGTAATTTTTATTTAGACACTTGAATATATGATATTTACTACTATAGATATTTTTTCCTCAATTTTTTAAAAACACTCAATTGGCAGTAACTTTTCTGTTGTTGCATTAATAATGTGAAGGGTTTATTAATTTGGAGGGGTTTAATTAGTAATGGGTGAATAGTGGATTGATTCATAAATTATACTAATAAGTTAAATTATAACAAATAGTTGAGTGTCACATATTTAAAAAAATGTTTAATAGTTTAAATATAAAACCGTTAAATAAGTGGTCAATTTTGAACCTAAAGGTGGATGACAAGAGTATTTTGGACCCAATAGGTGGTGGATGGAAAGGATATTTTGGAGCCAATAAGTGGATAGAGGGTATTTAGGGGATATCAAATTAAATTTTCCAATGCCAAATGGATATATTATATATATATATATATATATTATTTGTTATCTTTTGTCACATAAAATATAGATTATATTTACTCCAATGTTTTTGACTAAGAAATTGATTCCTTCGTGGCATCTTAAACACTCCTTTTGGTAACAAAGTAGGAACCACTTTAACACTCCTTTTTGGTAACAAAGTAGGAGCCACTCATAGTGCACTCTTATGCCCTAGAATATATAATATATATATATATATATATATATATATATATATATATATATATATATATATATTATTTGTTATTTTTTGTCATAAATATAAGATTATATTTACTCCAACGTTTTTGACTAAGAAATTGATTCCTTCGTGGCATCTTAAACACTCCTTTTGGTAACAAGTAGGAACCACTTTAACACTCCTTTTTGGTAACAAAGTAGGAGCCACTCATAGTGCACTCTTATGAGTGGCTCCTACTTTGTTACCAAAAAGGAGTGTTAAAGTGGTTCCTACTTTGTTATCAAAAGGATATTTAAGATGCCACGAAGGAATCAATTTTCTTAGTAAAAAATATTGGAGTAATATAATCTTATATTTATATGACAAAAAGTAACAAATAATATTATATAATATATATATATATATATATATATATATTATTATATTTATATTATTTGTTATTTTTTGTCATATAAAATAAGATTATATTTACTCCAATAGTTTTGACTAAGAAAATTGATTCCTTTGTGGCATCTTGAACACTCCTTTTGGTAACAAAGTATGGAACCACATTAACACTCCTTTTTGGTAACAAAGTAGGAGCCACTCATAGTGCACTCTTATACCCGTGTATATATATACATATATATATATATATATATATATATATATATATATATATATATATAGTATTTGTTATCTTTTGTCATATAATATAAGATTATATTTACTCCAATGATTTTGACTAAGAAAATTGAGTCCTTCGTGGCATCTTAACACTCCTTTTAGTAACAATGTAGGAACCACTTTAACACTCCTTTTGTGGTAACAAAGTAGGACCACTCATGGTGCACTCTTATGCCCTAGTATATAATATATATATATATATATATATATTATTTGTTATTTTTTGTCATATAATATAAGATTATATTTACTCCTGTTTTTTTGACTAAGAAAATTGATTCCTTCGTGGCATCTTGAACACTCCTTTTGGTACAAAGTAGGAACCACTTAACACTCCTTTTTGGTAACAAAGTAGGAGCCACTCATAGTGCTCTTATGCCCTAGTATATATATATATCCACCGCTAGTCACATCTATTATTACATCTCAAGTTACTTCATCAGTTAGTCGATTTATGGTGTTTTCAGTCTGGTTTTTGATTCCTTCGTTTGTTTGAGGCGTTGAATCACTGTAAGTAAGGTATTAATCTGGTAATTGATTTCTTTTTCTTTTGTTGTTTTTTTCTATTTCGCATGTTATATTGCATTCATAAATTAATATTTTATGTGAATCTTTTGTCAATTTTTAACATCAGTATTTTGTAGGAGGAAGGGTTGTATATACCTCTAATTTTTGAATTTCTAGAATACCCCTTAAGTTTGAGGGTTTTTTATTCATGTTCCCAAGCTTCTTTTTTATTTTTTTTTAGTTTATGAGATTATTTAAATTTAAAAGATGATGTCTTTTGATGTGTAGAGAATTTTTGTTCAGAATATAGCAATCGATAAAAGAAGGAAAATGTTGATTTTGTGATGAATCAACAATCTATATACCTAGTGTTTTTTGTAGACTTTTGACTCTGTTGTAATTATAGATCCCACAAAGTTATATTGTGCCTTATCCCATTAAATTATTTTGTTTATTTGAGCTTATCTTGTATCAATAATAATGACATTATATGCTGAAAGTTGTCTGTATATTTTTGAGGTGTCAATGGTAATGGAAATAGAGAGATTTAGTAGATTCAAAACTACTAGTTCTTGATTGAATGAGTTAATTAGCTGATATAATTGTTATAATATAAGATCTGCATGATAAATTGTCAAAAAAGAAGGAAAAACGATGGGCCTAATTATAATCAAGTTCAAGAGCTTGTAGCCTAGGTATCATTCCAATCTTTAGTATTTTTTAAAATCTGTTTATATTAATTTCAATTTTGATAATTTGTTTGTCCCTTTGGTCGCAGTGCTTTCAAAGATAATCCACATCCCGACCGAAAATGCAATAATGAATAAAACCACTGCTACCAAAGGGAGAGATAAAAATTGAAACTAATACAACCAAATTTTAAAAAATACAAAATATTGAAGAGATACTTACTCTTCAAGTTCTTGAACTTGGTAAGCATTGTATTTTCTTCTTATTGATGATTTATCATGCCGAGGATTCATATCCAATTTTATAATTTTTCACTAATAAACTTGCTCTCATTTTAAACATTATTCGAACATTTTCTCACCCATGTCTTTGTAATTCTTCTTCGACAGTTTTAATTGAGTTTTTTCCTACTCTTTTAATTTTTATACTACATCATTTTTAGCCTATTGTGAGGAACTATAACCGTTTCTAAGACTCAAACCCTCCTTATACGTTCATTCTCTCAAAACCCTCAAGTCTTCTCCAAGTTTCTCTCTCTCAGGGGAAATCAAAGAATCCTCAAGCTTCAAGTGTAACACCACAGAAATTTCTAAGCTAATGCTCAAACAATTATTCATTTGCGTGTAAGGTCGTATGAGGTGATTTTTAAATGTTCTTAGGTGTTAATGTCAATTCTTTAGTATTGGAATTGATCTGAATATGAATTACGGTTACAAGAATATCCTAACGCAAAGTCGAGTTGAAAGCTTCTAACCAATCGGATTTTGAAATAAAATTCTGCTTAAGTCAACTAAAGTGGCTCTTGACCTACCAAATTGAAGTTTTTTGAGTCCTCGGTCAATTGGAGAAGACATTGGGAAGAACTATATGTTGAACAAAATAAAATTGAGCAAGTAGCTAAGAGACTCTGCTGGAAAAAAGTTTGTCGAGAAGAATGATATCGCAATATGGCAGAAGCTGTTCAATCAATTTCGAAAGAGAAATAAAAACCCACCAATGTGTCAGATTCTGATATAGCCTGGTTCGTGCTCCTTTTGATTTATCGTCACATATGGTATTATCCTATAATCCGAATTCTCTTAGGACTGATTACTTCATGTCGATTTGATATTTGCAGGTATACAAAGATTGAGACTTGCTTAACTCCCTTGCCAGAAGTTGCAGGTGAAGAAGAGGTGGCCGATAGACAGTTGGTCACAATACCACCGAGGATAAGCAGGGGAACTGTAGATGGAGTCACAGAAGAAGTTTTCCAGAAGGATTCAGAGCTATGGAAAAGAAGAGTTTCTTATTACAAGTCAGTGAATAACCAGCTGACCAGCCTGGGCGATACAGAAACATCTTAGATATGAATGCATTCCTAGGTGGCTTTGCAGTAAATTTTGTCAATGACCCTTTTGGGTGATAAATATAGTTCCCGTTGAGGCTAAGTCAATACACTTGGTGCCATTTATGAATGAGGACTAATCAGAACATACTAGAGCTGGTAATTACTATGCTACCTTCACATTTCCCCCCTAACTCCCCCAGTAAATGGCAGCATTATGATTTTAGGTCGACTATATCTATGTGCGCCAAAAACTAGTACTATTGACAGACTTAGAAGTACATTTCAGCACATACGCTCTGTATTCAGAACTTATATTGTCTAAATTCTGGATATACCTACCTACCCCTAGTAGTTTTGCTTTTGTGATGAACATTAATTTTTTTTTCAAGGTGCGAGGCTATGATCTCCAAGATGATGTTCTTTTTACCTTCTTGGATATGGAAGTCTCAAAATACTTTTGTTGATTGTGTAACAGATGTGAAATGGAAGATATTATGATAGGATATTAAGGCCAGAGGGAAGTGTAATAATCCGAGACGATGTAGATATATTGATCAGAGTGAAAAGGATAGCAGATGGATTGATCATGAAGATGGTTCATTGGAGAGGGAGAAGCTTTTCTTTGCAGTAATGACATACTCGACAGCTCCAGCTACTCAACCATCTAAAACTACTTAAACCATCGTTGTTGTAATCTTTTTTTTTTTTTTTTTTGGTTCATCCTCGCTTTCTTGTATTTTTTTCACTTGTTAAATTGTAGTAGTAGTAATATTACTTGCAAATTGTAAACTCTAGGTTTTAATTCCAATGAAGTCATGAGTTCTGTGCTAACTTTATCTAATCCCAACAGATGCATGTTTCCTATTTTTAACTTCAAATCAAAATATCAAGTAACGTCTAACTGAGAACACGTGTGTACCATTTTCATGATTTTGTACTAGTTAAGTTAATTCTTTTTACTTTTTGTATTATTAGGTCAAAATTTATGGAAAATGTGTTCCTTGCATAATAACCATATTAGACCAATTGATACTATGTCATGGTCTAACTAAACATTGCAGGCCAAATTAAAAGACAATAAAGCTGAGTTGCACAAAACATTGAATTAGGTCCTTCATGCAGATGAGTTGATCTTCGTATGCTCCACATTTTTGCTTACCTTAGTACTATATATACAGAATCCTAATTAACAAGAACAAACAACTCAGCTGCATAAACTGAAAACTATCATATTATGGCAGATCTGAAATCCGTTCTTTCCCAAGTGCTTTTGAGTATCCTTATAACTATATTGCTGCAAAGGCAAGTAATTGAATCTCAGGGTCAGCCGCAGACATGCTTGGCATCACTTGGGAACCTGAACGTCTGCTCCCCATTTGTATTACCAGGAACATCTAATACGACTCCTACCACAGAGTGTTGTGCTGCCCTCCAATCACTGGATCATGAGTGCATCTGCAATACTGTTCGTGTTGCTGCCGCCTTCCTTCTCACTGCAACCTTCCTCCCGTCTCTTGTACTCGTCATCACTAGTCATTTTAGCAAATTGAATATGTTCCAAAGAAGTGTTTGTTCAAGTAGTGGAGTGTTAGTTTCAACTTTCAAGAAATAATCATAGGTTAGGAAAATTAGGATTTTTTGGTGGTGTGATTTTTCTGTTAGTATAGTCAAATTCCTGGCAACACATCGATGTTTTTGTTGATTTTTTCTGCTATTTCTCTCAGGACTGAGAGGTACTTGATATGTGAGTTCAGAAGAAAAAAAAAAAAAAAGGAAGCGGAGAAACATTATATATTATATATTCTAATAAATTAAGATGAAATAAATCTAACTGCGTAGTAGAAAGAACAAAAAAAGGGCTAAAATGAATAATAAACTAGTGAGTAGCTAGTGAGTGCTTTACATGCCAAACGAATAATCCTTTTGTATGCCTGCAGATTCATGTACAAACAAGATTATTTGGTCAGGTCCCTCATCATCCTATCGGAAATACCAAATTTGTTGACACCAATATATAGTAAATAGTACTTAGACTGACCCTTTAACCAGTAGAATCAGAGAAAGCAGTCCAAAGACATTTAGGTAGGTCTTATATTTGGAGTAGACATGATCAACAACTGGAAGATTCTTTTCTGCCCGCCCTACATGAGGAGGCACAAGCAGAATCAATCCGAGGAGAAGTCCAGTCATGAATCCACCGATATGAGCTAAATTACCAACGTGAGGCAGCATTCAAGCTGCCAGATCTATGACAATTATCAGCAACAGAGTGAACAGTGCACCAACCTTATTGGTATGACTTGTCCAATTTGCAATAATCTCTGAAAACTTAGCTCCAAAAAGGCCAAAGAGAGCCCCAGAAGCACCAACATTGATATTGCTTTGATTAACTTGTCTTGCTTCCCCCAATAGGTATATGATACCGATGCGGACTGTCAAAGCAAGACAAGTAATCAAATCAATATCAACATAGAGCAAAAGAGGGTCAAAATTCACATATGAGAAGGCTCTGACATACCAAAGCCATATTGTTGCTCAAGGTATTTGGCAACAACCATAAACCCATTGTACTTGCGAATAGATGAATAAGACTAGCGTGCAACCATATACACGTGATAAGCCTCCATGCTTGATGATGATAGACCACTTTATTCCAATCAAGAGCACCAAGCCTCTCTGACCTTCATAAATTACAAAATGCATTCTTTTTAAAGACTCATTTCCTAATTACAATACATATTATGCGAGGTAGAATGTTTTAAAACTTTCAATAAGCTAGAATCGCAAGAGACTCATACATATTTGTAGTGAACCAAGACAAGACACAAGAAACTGATATGAGTTACAAATACGGTTTATGTGGCCTGGCCCTTTTCTAGACTCGTTCATAGGGGGTGTTTAGTGCACCGAGTTGTGATCCATACCATTTGGGGACTAAATAATTTTTTCGAACATCCTTTAAACATTTTGAATCATAGCTATGTTCGACTTGTACTACTAATTTTATTTAAAATATTTGGCATGTTACAAAAATTGGAAGAGGGATATAGAAGTACATTTATTGAAGAAGAAAGGGAAAAAAAAAGGATTTGGACACCTTAAATCCTGCTTTTGACAATGAATGAAAAAGTACATGACAAAACCAAGCATAACATATTTGGCTGCAAAAATCAAATTGTAACAAACATTATTCATATTATTATTGTTGTTTTCTCACGGCAACTGTTATTTTGCTTTAATAGGGGTCTTTTCAAGGCAAACTGATATAGCAAATCCAACGGAAGAAAGATGGGCAAAGGACAGAAATCCCTTATAAGTTTGTAACTACAAAAATCCTTCAAACTCATATAATAATATAAGTGCTGATATATTAATCTGATACGCGAGATACATTAATTTGATATGCGAGATACATTAAATTTTGTATATGGTACACTAATATGGTGTACATTTTTTATACATGATACACTAACCTGATGTACGATATACATTATTCTGATGCGCGGGATACATTAATTTGATACGGAAGCTACATTAATTTAATGTGCTAATACATTAATCTAATATGTGAAAATGAAGGATTTTGGAAATTTATAAAACTAACAGGGATAATGATAATAAGAAACTTAAAGGTGAAATTTTTGTCATTTATCCCAAAAAATCGAATTGAGTTAAGAGTCTTACGGCCCACCAACAATTGCTGTTGATTTTTTTAAAAAATAAAATAAAATATATATATATATATATATATATATATATATATATATATATGTATATATATATATATATATATTATATATATATATATATGTATTATATATATATATGTATATATATATATATATATATATATATATTTATTTATATATATTTTTATATATTATATATAATTTTAACATTGATTGAGTATCGTTTAAACACTAAAATTTGTTTAATGTGAAAGTTCCTCTTTTAATAATAGTCAAAATTCAAAATATTTATTTATATAAAACAAAAATAGTAGGAAAAAGTTATAAATTTCCATCCGATCATTTTTTCCTGATAATTTTTTCAAAGATTCATATAGTATACTTGTAATTCTTATTAGGGCAACTTTCACATATAGCAAACAAAAAATTCATATTTGTATACTATAGCAAAGTTTACATAATTGCGCTCATCGCAAACATAGAACTGTATAATTCGCTATACATATACAATTGAAGCAAAGTGTATAAAACAAGAAAGAGAAAGACACTTAGGCAGAGAACTGTATAAAAACGAAGTGTATAAAACGAATTGTATTATTATAAGTGTATAGAACGATTATATACAATTTGAATTTTTGTATAAAATGAGAAAGAGAGAAAGAAAAAAGAGACTTGACAAAGAATATACAATTGAATTGAATTGTATAAAACGAGAAAGGGAGAAATTAGATACAATTTGAAAATTGTATAATACGAGAAAGACAGAAAGTCAAAAGAAACTAGGCAGGGGAGTATTTTTATTGTATAATTATAAGTGTATAGGACGAAAATATATGTACTTGCATGTGTATACATTTCGCTTCTATTTGTATAAGTGAGAAAGGCGAGGGTGGCGAGCGAAATTTGGGAGAATAGCGAGCGAGATCTGGAAGAGGGGAGAGAGGGCAACAAAAATATATGTATTTATTCAATTTTCTCTGCTTTATACAATTAGAAACAATTTTTATACACTTGTGTTTGTATAAAAAGTGAGGAAGTGAGCGAGAGACTGGAGGAGAGTGGCGATCGAGATATTTGGGAGAGAGACGCCTGACAGTTTTTTGCAAACGTTTGCTATGGAGCACAATTAAATCAAACCCTAGCTACTCCATTTATTTTAGATTATTAGTTTGCTACTATATACAATTTTCCCTTCTTATTATTACTCTTTGGAGAGGTGGCAAGCTAGGCTTAAGTCATCGACGTTTCTTTAAAATTATTCGCAAAATTCACTTACACATTAATAAAGGTTAGTAACTATTAACGATTATTCAAAATTATTCGTATTAGACATTTTTTGATAATCAACAAACAAATAAATAAATATGAAGAGAATGTGATACACTTGCATTGAAATGACAAAATGACTAATTAAAATTTCGCGCATGGGATTGGACCTCAAAATTAATATAAAATTATATTTTGTTTAAATTATTTGAAACAAAAATTATCTATTTTTAAAATAAAAAATGAAAATGTCAACATATTCTACCCAGCCTCACCCTACCTGACCACCTCCCAACCCTCTTTCATCTTCATCTTCTTCTCAAGACACATTCTTTTCCAACACCAATTCAATTATTTTTTTTTAAATATTTCGAAGATTAACTTTTTTCAAAAATAATACTAGATACATCAATTCTATAAAACATTTGGATATTATTTTGATGATTTAGTGGGTTCATATTTTAATATGAATCATAATTTTTGTTCGAAAATGGTGATAGACCTGAAATTTAAAAAAAAGAGAGGAAAGAAATACAATGTTGAAGCTAAAATAAAATGGAAAAATCTTTGAAAATAAACTAAGATGAGGAAGATGATTGCTGGGGGTATTAATATTATAGTGCCAACTGTCAATAAAATAAGAAAAATGTATTTTATTTTTAAAAATATTATTTAAAAATTTTTAACGCGCTTTAGAAAAATGCATAACACGATTTTTAACGCATAAATATTTTATATTTAACAAATACATGTCTTAAAAATTTTAGATTTCCAATAGATATAAATCTTAATTGATATGTCTAAATAAATATATAAAAAATTTGAATGGCTGTCAGTGACTTTAAGCCGGCAAGCTAATAATAAGTAGCCGGCAAGCTAATAATAAGTAATATTGAAAAATAATGGACCAAGGAAGTAGCATGTGTTTCAACAATTTGAATAAGCACTTTCTCAACATTGTGAATACCCCCCTCCCCCCAAAAATAAATACTAAGGGGCACGTGTAAATTATTTAAGGGTAATTTGATCTATTTTTATGTAATGTATTACTTCTAATATATCAAATTAAATAGTGATAAGAATTTTTTAATTGATATAAACATTATTATTATAAATATTCCTAATCCACTCTATTTATAATTATATTTATATGGTCTATAAAACTGTGGAAATGGTTCTACCCTAAATACTTTACCAAAAAATTCAGAAACAAAGACCATTGCATAGACAAAGAAATGAAAAAGCTAAGCACCGAAAAACAAAGGCAAGATACCAGCAAATAATATGTAAACTATAGTCATGAAACTTTAATAAATTATCAACTCAGAAAACTAGCCAGAGATATCGGAAACTTAAAGGCCAAGAAGCAAGAATAATTTGAAACTTATATCCAAGATAAGATAACTAACTGCTGAAATATTAAAGCAAAAAATGGATATCACTTGCTTATTACACTCTAAATTCCTGTTTAATAACAGATAGTATTAAATAATAGTATTAAATAATATATTAGATTACTGTGTACTAATCCTAGTCCTATTAGGATTAGTACTCCTTCCTATTATTAGGTTAACACTTCAATACAATCAATATTCCTTCATGGTATCAAGAGCCAGAAAACCTAGATCTTCTTTTCTCTAGGTTTTCTCTCTCTTTTGGGCACCGATCGTTCCCTCTCTTCTCTTGGGCGGCGGCAACCATGACAACCGAGGTGGATCCTCTCGATTCACTTCCTTCTGGCGTTAAACCTCCTCCTCAGGCATCTTCATGCCCTGATTCCCAAAAAATTATCAGACATAAATTACCCTACATGGAAAATCACCGTTCTTACAGCCCTTGAGGCCATTACCTTCTCAAATACGTCGATGGAAGCACAGAATCGCCGCCGGCAGTCATCACCACCGCACAGACATCAGAAAAAACCAATCCGGCCCATGCCGCCTGGAAAGCTGTGGATGGCCAGATCCGATCATGTTTGATTATGGTCATCTCTCCCACGGTTCAGAAACACGTCCGATCCTACACAACTGCTTCAGCCCTGTGGACGGCCCTCGCAACACGCTATGCATCAATTTTCCACTCTCATATTTTTCAATTGCGTGATCGTCTTCACACAATTACGAAAGACACGAAAACTATGGCGTAGTATTTAGACAAGGTCTCCACCATCATCACAGCCCTGGACACCGTGAACGAAATCATTCCCGAAAAAGATCTCGTCATGTGCGTCGTTCGGGGGCTCCCATCAGCTTACTCCTCCATTAAACAGGCGGTTCGCATCAGTCCACGCCTGTTGACCTGGCTACTCTCTCTCGTGGCTAAAAAGTGAAGAAATCAACGTGGATCTGGAGAGCAAACTTCTTCTCCGAGAAGCCGCTGTTATGGAGCCGGCCACCGCCCTCACCGCAAGCCCAATTATCGCGGGGGGCGTGGTGGCGGCCGGCAGGGAGCCGCGGCGGCTACGACAGAAACAAGCGGAGGCCGCGGGCCGCGGCGGTCGGCAGGGCAGTCGTCCTCCGTATGACGGTCAGCAGCACGGCAGCAACAACAGCTTGCATTCCTTCGGCAGCGGCGGGCAGTCATCTTCCAGCGGCGGGCAGGCACTTACGAGCGGGATCGTCCAACTTGTCAAATCTGTCAAAAAACAGGACAAACCGCTGCTCGTTGCTGGTTTCGGTATGAAGAGAGCCGAAATAGTGATAACCGTGCCAATTATGCATCTCAAGCCGCCCTTCCTCTGAATGGCTGTTGGATACTGGAGCCAACATGCACGTTACTTACTTCTGATCTATCCAAGCTTAACGCTCCAAATCCATATCATGGCTCCAATGGTATTACTGTTGGCAACGGTGAGTCCCTTAATATTTCTCACACTGGCACGGTACCATTTAAACCCCACCGCTATCTTTCACCTAGGTAACCTTACCCACGTCCCTTCTATTAAATCCAATCTCCTTTCAGTTCACCAATTCACAAAAGACCATAATTGCTCACTCTTGTTCACCTCTAATGATTTTCAGATCCTAGACAATACTACTACCAAGAGGGTGATTTTTCAGGGGCCCTGTGAGCATGGTCTGTACGTTCTTCCTGGCACAAGTTCGTCTGCCCACCCAGTTTCAGAAAGCGTTCATGTGGCTCCGGTGGCTCTTTCGGCTGATGGCCACAGTCTGTTGTGGCACAGTCGTCTGTGTCACCCGTCTACTCAATAATAAATTTTTTAATGTCTCAATTAGGTTTTTCTTCCATTCATGTAAACAATTGTGACTCCTGTTCAATTGCTAAATCTCATAATTATACCTTTTACTTTATTTGATAAGCGTACAACTGCACTTTTTCAACTTATTCATTCTAACCTATGGGGTCCTACTGCTGTTCCTTCATTTGCTGATTTTTGCTATTATATTTGTTTGTGTGGATGATTTTACAAAATACACTTGGTTGTACCCACTAAAACACAAATCACAGGCATACACCACCTTTGTCACTTTTGAAAAAATGGTCAAAACACAATTCAATTCTCATGTTAAACTTTTTCGAAGTGACAATGGAAATGAATATGTCAATACAATCTTTTGCCAGTTTCTGCAATCCCTGTGAATTATACATCAAACCTCCTGTCCATATACTCCCGAACAGAATGGGGTGGCTGAGCGTAAGCATCGCCATCTCATTGAAACGGTGGTTACTCTTCTACATCAATCTCATCTCCCTGTCTCCTTTTGGGTAGAAGCTCTAGCCACCGCAAACTACCTCATTCACAGAATGCCCAGTCACACCCTCTCCAACAAATCACCCTATCAACTCCTTTACCAAGACTTCCCAATTATACCAACCTCCGCGTCTTTGGGTGTCTTGCCTACCCTTGGCTACACCCTCATATTACTCACAAATTACAACACCGATCCCGTCCTTGTATTCTTTTGGGCTATCATCCTACCTCCAAGGGTTATCGCTGTCTTGACCCACAAACTCATAAAGTCTACATATCTCGTCATGTCAAATTTGTCGAAAATGAGTTTTCCTACGTGTCTATTTCCTCCTCCACAAATACATCATTCATTGGCGTCCTTCCCCTTTTTCCAACATACTCACAGGGTCCCTCACCACCTTCCCCCACACCTCCACCCACTACCCAACCACCCCTCATCACCCTTTCGACCGTCACCCACAATACACCCGCAACCACCACCCACACCCACAACCAACCCGAACCACCCCATACCCACAACATCTCCAGCCCGATCCGTTTTGGGTCCTTCCTGGCCACCCCCGAATCACCACCGCCCGTGCCACTCCCCAATACTCATCCCATGTTAACTCGTGGCAAAGCCGGTATCTTTAAACCCAAAACCTTTCAGGCTACCATACTACCAAATACACCCCTTCTTAATAGTGAACCAACAACCTACTCTGTTGCCTCAAAAAATGCTTATTGGCGTCATGCTATGGATGACGAGTTTAAGGCTTTGACTGATCAGAAAACTTGGGTTCTTGTACCTAAGCCCCATGGGCGGTACCCAGTGGGCTGTAAATGGGTGTACAAAATTAAACACAATGCGGATGGCAGTATTTCCAGGTGCAAGGCTCGTTTGGTTGCTAAAGGCTACAATCAGGAGTATGGGCTTGATTACTCTGAGACATTCAGTCCTATTATTCGGCAGGAAACCATTCGCCTGGTACTGTCACTCGCCGTGCGCAACAATTGGCTCATCAATCAGTTGGATGTTTTCAATGCTTTTCTTCATGGCATGCTTGATGAAACTATCTACATGACGCAACCATCGAGCTATGTTGATCCCCGCTTCCCTCAACATGTTTGCCAACTCCAGAAGTCTCTGTATGGGCTCAAGCAAGCCCCCCGTGCTTGGTACACACGTCTGAAAACGTTCCTCCAGGGACTCGGCTTCACGTGTTGCGTACACAACACGAGTCTATTTACTCGACATTGAGCACACAGTACAATTATTCTTCTTGTCTATATAGATGATATTATTATTACAGGTTCTACTGCAGCTCTCATTCAGGATGTCACTCGAGCTATGCATACTACCTTCAAAATGAAGGACCTTGGCCCGTTACATTATTTTCTGGGAATGGAGGTTTCTCGGACAGGCAGCGGCTTGTTTCTTCATCAGTCAAAATATGCTCGAGATCTGTTGCAGAAAGCTGGACTGGAAAAATGCACCAGTCAACCAACACCGATGGCAGTCTCTTCGTCTACGAATGGAGCCGACACCCCCTTTGCCGATATCACCCACTTCTGCAGCCTCATTGGGGCTCTACAATATTTGGCCATTACCCGTCCTGACATCCAGTTTGCTGTCAACCGAGTTGCTCAGTGCATGCATCAACCAAGTGAACATGATTACCATTGTCTAAAACGCATTCTCAGGTACATTTTTGGCACTCTTGGTCGTGGTTTACTCATTCGACCCGGGGACTTGGAGCTTCGGGATTTCTCAGATTCAGATTGGGCGAATGATAAAAATGACAGAAAATCTACATCGGGGTTTCTCGTTTTTTGGGGCCGAACCTGATCTCCTGGTGTACAAAAAAACAACCCAAGGTCTCTCAGTCCTCGACTGAAGGTGAATACCGCGCCCTTGCTCTTCTTGTTGCTGAGACCATGTGGGTCACATATATTCTTCGCGAACTCCGCGCCGCTCACACTGTTCCTGCTCTCTATTGTGACAACAAATCAACCATCTGTGTGGCCAAGAATTCCGTCCTACATACCAGAATGAAGCATGTTTATACCGATTGTCTCTTTGTTCGCGATGAAGTTCAGGCCGACACCATGACTGTGCAGTATGTACCCACTGAAGAACAACCGGCTAATATTCTCACCAAGCCTCTCCCGAGCCGACAACACGATTACCTCAGTTCCAAGCTTCCGTTCGCTTCCGCTCAGCTCAGCTTGAGGGGGGATAATAACAGATAGTATTAAATAATATTAGTATTTACTGTGTACTAATCCTAGTCCTATTAGGATTAGTACTCCTTAATCCTAGTCCTATTAGGATTAGTACTCCTTCCTATATCTCCTATATATATCTCCCATGTATTCCCTTATTAGGTTAACACTTCAATACAATCAATATTCCTTCACTGTTGTTCAGAGAAAGGTGAAGGACAACAAAGAATACTCCGCGAAACCAGCAACCCAATGCAAATGCAAGAAGAATAAGCATAAGTCGGTAGGCACATTAAGGATCGTCGTAGTTAATGGCGTAGCCAGAAATTTCACGAAGGATATCCAAAAATTGTATACGAGTACTTTTTTCATTTGGATGAAACAGTGCACCAGAAATTTTAAAAATAAAACTACTTAATATACACGAAAAGAAAGTATGTAATATACCTGAAAAAATTTAAAAAATAAAATAAAATGAAAGAGTGCACTAGAAATTTTAAAAATTAAACTACATAATATACATAAAAATTTTCGGGAAAAAAAAGTACGTAATATACATGAAAATTTTTAAAAATTAGAGGTAAACTTTTGAAAATATACATGAAAATTTTTAAAATAAGGGGCTTAAAGTTGTTGCTAGCGAGATTTGAACTCACAAATACTTAAAGACGCTCTTTCAAGACATCTTAAAGAACTAGGCTACAACACCTAATTGTGTTAAAGATGACTAAAATACATTATTTAACACCCTAAATTGTACGTAGCTACGCCCCGCACACCATACTAATATGATGCATGATTTCATGGTCGATGTCTCCACTACTTTAGAATAAAGATCCAACATACTTGTAACTGTCTTTCCTGGAAATAGCCTAATCTGAGTCTTCTCCTAGTTGAAATCATAAAACTATCTTTCATGATTAAATTCTTGCTTGGTAGTCACAAACCCATTTCATCCCTAGTGATCCTTTTTTATTTTTTTTTTCGTTTTGAAGAATTACACATGAAGAGTTAATCTATCATGTAATCTACTTAATTAATTAATGAGGTTAGAGTTTAAATAATAACCTAAAAGAAGGTCACTTGTGCAAATATCCCAATTTTATTTTAGTTTTGTAATGATTTGGTCAAGAGATTAGGATACAATTAATTAATAATGTTTGTTGCGTGCCCACCCAATCTAATCCAAGATAGAGGAAAGTTTACTTGGGGAGGGCCACAATTTTGAGTCATTTTAAAAAGTATTTATTAATTGTTGGATCAACTTTCTAAACTTCATGATTAGTCCTGAAAATTCTATGTGGTATTTATTTGGATGTTGGTTTAACTTTAATTTTCCACTTGACATGTTTAATATTTCAAGACTAAAGGACATTTTGATACGTTTGACATAACTTTAATTTTCTTTTTTAAACTCCGTTCCAAATCAAACTAGGTCATCCTTTTTTAAACGAAGAGAGTAATTTATAGTAAAAATTAGGCAAATGACATACTGTAAATGATAAATTACATTCTATCCCTATAATATCAATATTTACCAAAAATCCCTTATTTTTAAGAATTCCGGATACTTTATAAAATAAAAATGATACTTAAATATAAATGATCGAATATTTTTTTTCTGTAACTGTTATAGCTAAAATCAAGGGTAACTGATTTCCCTTCACTTGATTTAAGTTAATCTTGTAACTAATTTCACTCCCAGGAATTTGGGAAAATCAACTCCATGAAAAAAATAAAAATAGCAACAATAATAATACCATGTGAAGGGGATATATTAATAGACGATTTTTTCCGGATATATAATAACGATGCCCTTTGATAAGTATTTGTCATCGGAGCTCCGGTGAGATGATATATTGTAACTAAAATTTAAGTATCAAATTTAAATTCTGAATTTGAGTATCTTTTTATTTGTTGGACATGAAATTTAATGTATCAAAGAAGCATATTTAAATTTAGTTTTTCATTTATATATAGATTCAAATAGTATTTTGTAAGTATCACGTGATAGAATGATTCTTTGTTTCATTTTTACTTATATTTCGTGTATATTAAGGTATCAAATAATAGTATGTGTGTATAAAAATTTAAGTATCTAGTTTAAATTGTGAATTTGAGTATCTTTTCATGTGTTAGACATGAAATTTAATGTATCAAAGAAATATATTTTTAATTTAATATTTCGTTTATATATATAGTTTCAATTAGTATTTTGTAAGTATCATGTTAACCTGTATTTTTATATGTTAGTATAAGATGAATTGTATTAAGTATCTTTTTAATCTTATCATGATTTTTGAATATATTTGTTAGTATGTTCAATTAATTTTATTAAGTATCATTTTTTGGTGATCATGATAGAATGATTCTTTGTTTTATTTTTACTTATATTTCGTATATATTAAGGTATCAAATAATAGTATATGCGTATCATACTGTCATACATCTGTTATTTAAGTATCATATCTATATGAATTATTGATAAGTATATAAAAATTTAAGTATCTAATTTAAATTGTGAATTTGAGTATCTTTTTATGTGTTGGACATGAAATTTAATGTATAAAATTTAATTAGTATCATTTGGGATAAAAAAAGGGATTTTTTGTAATTTAATACATCAGTAGGGAATTAATGAAATTAAATAAATTAAAGTAGTGTATTTTAGTAATTTTTCCTAATTTATATTAGAAAATGTTCTCTATTAAAATAGTGGTATTTGAAATTATATTTGGTTAAAGTTCAAGCATTTATATCTAATGTTTAGACAAAAAAAATCAAAATTCAAAACCTAACCACATAGAATGAATGGTACAAAGTCCTACAAATTTTCATACTTTCGGAGAACTTTCGATCATCACGGAGATGAAAAATTACGTGAAGAAAAAGAAGAAAAGATTGATAATTGCTATTAAAAATTTAATAGAAAATTTCCAAATATGAGTTAAAAATCGCTTGTGTAGGTCGGGGTTGAGAATTGGGCGACAGCGTGTGAAGTCACTATATTACGTGATTTAATTTCAGATACAAATAGCTGAACTATGTACCTAAATTTCAACCATATGACACTACAAAAAAAACTCAAATTGCCAACAGATTTTACTAATAACTTAAGTTGGTTAGTATTCTTCTAACAAATTACCAACATATTTCTAACCGATTAATATTTTAAAACTTAACAACAAAATTCTAACAGATTACCAATATAAATCTTACTAAGTATTTTAGTTGGTAAATATGGAAAAAAATGACGCCAAATTTAGCAACCTTCTATTAATGGATTACAAACAGAAATATTACTAATGTGCACCTTTTGTTGCTAAATATGACAAAAGATTGTTTATATAATTTATCAACATATTACCAATGGATTACTAACCAAACATTTACCAACGACAATATTGTATTGCTAAATTTACCAACTAAATATAATGTATTGGTAAATTAGTAACAAATGTAATTTGATGATGAACTTGCCAACCAATATCAAATTAGTTGGAAATTTTGCCGACGAATAAAGATTGTAGTTAGTAAATTACTAACATCATTAAAATAATTGGTGATATACCAACCGATCAGTAATCCATTGGGTAAAACTTACCAACATATTAATTATTAGTTGGTAATAATATGTTTATTTGTATAGTAACTATTACCAACTCTGATAAATTTTATTGATAAATTATTAATTACTAACTTATATTTTAATAGTTGATAAATTTACCAATTGAAGTTAAATTTTTCGGTAAATCAGCTTCTAGTGTTGAGGCTTTCATATTTAGTCTGTGTCATTAGACGTTTTAACTTTTAACTTTTAATCAGAATTTGACTTTGCTCAATATTTATGGTAAACATGCACAGATTAGAACTCCATCAGTTTCATTAGCTTCGAAAGGTCTTTTTTTATCTAACGGGAAGGTTGCTTCATGTTTTGAGGCTTTAATTTTTTGCTTGTGTCATTAGGTGTTTTAAATTTTATGTTTATACCAAAATTTGACTTTGGTCAATATTTTGTGAACGTGCTCAGATGAGAATTTCGTTAGCGCAATGAACTCCAAAGGTCATTTTTCATTTAGTAAAATTAATGGTTGGTTTGAGTTTTGAGGCTTTCATTTTTACTGTGTGTCGTTAGGTGTTTTAACATATAAAATTTTAGCAAAAAATTAACTTTGGTAAATATATTTGATAATGTGTCCAGATAAGAACTTTGTTAGTATAGTTAGATGCGAAAAGTCATTTTTGATGTAATAAGATAGAGGGTCCGGGTATTGAGGCTTCTTGTTTTAGTTTAGCTTTTAAGTTTTGACCAAACTTTAGTCAATATTTTTGGTAATCGTGCTCGAACTGAAATTTTGTCAGTGCAATTTGCCATATAAGTTCAGCTTTGATCCAATTGGATGGTTGGTTCGGGATTTGAGACTTTTATTTTCAGTTTGTGTCTTTAAGTACTTTTAATTTTTGACTAAAATTTGAATTAGGTCAATTTTTTTGGAAAACATGCTAAAATTTGAATTTCGTCAGCGCTGTTATTTATGGAAGGTCATTTTTTTGCTTTATAGGATGGCTGGTTTGGATTTTGAGATTTTTATATTCAGTTTGTACTGTTAGGCGATTTAACTTTTGACAAAAATTTGATTTTGCTTGGTATTTTTTGTAAACGCGCTCTGATGAAAATTTTGTCAGCTCGATTAGCTTCGAAAGGTCATTTTTATATCTAACAAGATGAGTGTTTCAGGTTTGAGACTTTAATTTTCAGTTTGTGTTGTCAGACGTTTTAACTTTTGGCCAAATTTTAGATTTGGTCAATTTTTTTGGTAAACGTGGTCAAATTAATTTTTTTAATATAATGATATGTGTCATATTGAGATTAATTTAAACTGTTATCATAGATTTTGCATTATTTCGTTTAAATATGATTTATAAAATTGATTAATGTTTTTGAGTTATATTCGTGTTCTTATATTTTTAAATGCAATAAATTAATAAATATTTTACTATTGAATAATCATTCAGTCAATAATATTTTGAACATATTGTTAGTCAATTACTAATCAATAAACTAACAACCAATTAGTAAATTTATTAGAAAAATAAATAATCATACTAACTTATTTAAAATTTATTACAAACAAGGGTTGTGGTGTAGTGATAAGTACTCATGCTTTATTAATCAAGAGGTCTCAGGTTCGATTCTCATTGGGTACATAATCATCTTTGTTAAGGAGTGCTTCACCACCCAATGTGGGATTTTCCAGCGTGAATCCAGATTTAGTTGGGCTTCAATATGGGTACCGAACACTGGATGGAAAATAAAAAAAAATAAATTAAAAAGTATTTGAAATTTATTGGCAAATTACCAACTCACATTTTTTGTTACTAAAATTACCAACCAATTATCAACGTATGAATCCAAAAATGAAGAAAAAAATTTAGTAACTCCTTTTCAATTCGTTAGTAAAGGTACTAATGATATACCAACCAAAAATTAATTGGTAAATTTGCCAACGAAAATTTCAGGGTCATATTTCAAAATTTTGTAACAGCATCTTTGGGTGTCTACCAACTGATTTTTGATTGGTAAGTTTACCAACAAATTAAAATCAGTTGGTAATATTTACCGATAAGCTTTTTAGCAACAGACTAATATAAGTTGACATTTGATTTGTAATTCAGTTTGCTAACTGATTTGATCAATTTACCAACAACTTCTTTTGTTGGTAATTGAGGTTCCTTTCGTGGTATGAAATTTCAAAATACTATATTTAAAATTATTTTAAAATAAATATATTTAAAATTTTTTTTATCGTTAAATATAAAAAATTAGAGGAATGAGCATGTGGGAGTGGCTCCATTCCAAACGTTTGTTAACAAACTGGCACTAGGCATATATATATATATATAATATATATATATATATATATATATATATATATATATATATATATATATATATTTATATTTATATATATATACTAATTTTGTATTATTTGGTCATTTGATAAATGAAAGGCCAAAGAGATGATTGAAAGACAAAGTAGGATTTGTATTTTAATTATATTAGTGTTAGTGCATGTAATCTGCCTCCTTAACCTATATTTAATATTGGAAGAATCATGTTTAATTTATACTTGATAATATTAAGTGCTTGTACATTAGGGCAGGGTGGTTGTTAAAGCTAATTAAAGTATATTAATCATTTCTATCTTTTTTGATCACTTGGAAGAGATAAAAAAAAAGATCTTATTGTTATTTCAATAATTTCTGATTTCTACTGGACCTTTCAATATTATTCGAACCCAGATAAAGTTTTAACCATCCATCAGAGAGAAAATAATGAACGTATCTTATAGGATTTTAAAGATATTTTTCGATTTTTTCAAGAAACAAGTAATTAATCATCTGCTTCTCACGTTCCGTGAAACCATGACATTAAAAAATATCCAGAAAGGCATTTTGAGAATCGATAAAGTAAAATAATTTTTTAAGACAAAGAAAATGACTTTACTGTTAATTACAAAAACTAACTAATAGAAACATCTATTTTTATACCATACATATGATAATTGAGATATGCCAAAAAATAATTCCCGTAAATTTTAATGCGTGATAGGAACTTCTTTTTCATCCTCTAATTTGATTTTGTTCCTCATCAAAATGACTTAAGTCACAAGAAACACAATGAAATGGAAACATCCAGCATGTCAGCCTGTATTTATTGACCAAAATAAAAATTTGACTGGAATAAGATTCAAGACCTAATTTGATATGATAGTAGAGTTAAATTTTTTCGAGTGGAGCCTCCAGAACAAATGTTTTGATTTAGATGTGAGGGGAATGTTGATGAGAATAATCCCGCATTGGACCGAGATGAGAACCTTGACTTCCTTACCAGATTTGGACATATCTTCTTTTTTGGAACTCACTTTTAAGAAGTAAATTAGACCCAAAATCTAATTTAACAGAAGTCTGTTTCAATTGAGGAGGTTAACAAATGGAATCACAAAAGTTACTTTTGTTTGTCGTATAGATTTTTACAAATTTATTTTTATCAATATTTTATAAATTCAATTGATATTAAATTACTATATAAATTATGATCCTTTGCTCTTGAGCTCTGGCGTAGTTAGAAAGTTTACGAAGGGTGTCAAAAAATCTCATAGCTCGTAACAATAATTTAAAAAATGGGTGTACTTGATTAACTTTTTAAATTAAAATGTGCCAAAAAATTTTAAATCAAACTACATAATATTTAGCTTTAGTGTTCATATTTATCTGATAGGAAGTGAACAGACAAAAAAAAAGAAAGATATTTCAGTTTAGAGTGAAATCACTTTTATATTTCAACATTTCACAAATCTCTGATTATTCACAACGAGAAATGAAAAATAAATAATAGAATCAAATGAGTTATATTAAAAGAAAATTTATATAAAGTATTTTCACTTTTAGTAGCTTAATGGAATAAATAAATAGGATGTTCTTATTAACTTTAAATTAAATAATTCTTTTAAATTTTAGTTAAATTTTTAATGAAAAGAAAAAAAAACAAAGTCAAATAACGGAAATCGAACCCGCGCACTGCAAGTATCAAAGAACTTAGTAAGAGTTAAACGACTGAAACCACTAAGCTAGAATTTTTTTTTCAAGGGTGTCCAAAATGTGTTATATAACTATTTAAATTATTAATTTTTCTTAGGGAAAATGCACAAGTACCCCCTCAACCTATGCTTGAAATATTATCCCCCTGAACTTATTTTATAAGTTATTTTCTATCCCTTTTCGATCTACGTGACACTAATATTAAAAAAAAAGTCAACAAGCGTTGGACCCACAAGATAGTGTCACCTAGGCCGAAAAGGGTAGAAAATTATTAATAAAATAAGTTAAGTGGTAATGCGACCTTAGTCTAGTATAAGTGTGTTTCTGAGATTTTGGACATAGGTTGAAGGGGTACTTGTGCATTATCCTATTTTCTTATAAATACCATGTAATTTTCTATAGAAGGGTGTCCAATCCAAAGGGTAGCTACGCCCCTGGCCATAGTACAAACCACGACTCAAGCATTGTAGTAAGATGGATCAAATTAGAAGATAATAAATGGAAACTCCAACACGAATGATAGTTTTATTTCTCTATTGGAAAATTAGGGATCGAAACAGTTGTTAGGACTAGAAATGGATAAGTGGTCGTGGCCTTTGCATCATCAATTCATTTACACACTAACAACTACTTAGAAACCTTACATGATATAATATCCTATGGTGTTGTAATCAACATGCATTGTCATAACTTTACTTTGGAACTTGACTCCCTACTATTGTTAATATGATTCTTAGCGTTTATAAGATTCCATGAAGCTACATGAGATTATTAATAAAATTGAAAAGAAGGTGGAGCTCCATGACATCACGGTACAACATTGCTATAAATAAGGTAATACGTCTGCAGACTCCCTTGCGAAGTATGTTACCAATGTCATCAACAATGAACACTGTTCCTCTAGTAAGTTGATCTTCCTGAAGAAACTACAGGTGAACTCTGAATAGACCGACAAGAATGTGAGAAATACTTAGGCATGTGACCACATAAGTAAAATTTGAATTCATAGAACATACAAATTGCTTTAGTTCATCAATAGTTGGCATAGTTTGAAGGATTTGGTTATGATCAGCAGTACCCCATTCTAGGAATACAAATGACTACCTCATCATTAACAAACTTCTCTTCTCCGACAAAAATATTCTTGAAGTAATTACAAGCTAAATTTGCAATATTTTCATCACGGTGTATCCATTAATTATCTTGTTCATCACTAATTTTATGTATTCTTCTCTTACTCCTCATCAGAAAATGGAAGTACTTGGAGTTTGTATCACCTTTCTTGTGTAGAGAATAGCAAAAGAACAGTATAATCGATAAATCTTCTGCTAGCCCAAGATCGTTATCTAAGATCGGAAGATTCAACTAAAGAAGAGAAAGCTAGAAGGGACAAAGAGTATTTTTAATAAGAAAACTTTGATATGGAAGAAGACTATTTGATTTGGGTTTTTTGGGTTACTTACAAATGTACAAGACCACCCATATTTATAGTTGTTCATGGATGAATCTAGAAATTCTTCTAGAGACTTCTACAAAGAAAATTCTAGTGAAACTTTATCTTCTAGATATCTAGATGTTTTTAATCCTAGATATATTCCTACAAGAAATATTACTAGAACAATCTATCATATTCCAAAAAAAATCAACTTTAACTTTTTTCACACTCCACCTTAAAGTGATTTTTTGAAAATTATCCCACACTTGT
This sequence comes from Solanum peruvianum, assembly GCA_027705065.1. Lineage (NCBI taxonomy): Eukaryota > Viridiplantae > Streptophyta > Magnoliopsida > Solanales > Solanaceae > Solanum > Solanum peruvianum. Next base: position 30,956,614 of record JAKWJD010001760.1, on the reverse strand, counting down.
ACTTGAAGAACTCAAACGACGCTTTGAGCCACGTCTTGGTGAAAATCTCAGTATTTTGTTCCGAATTCCTCTTCCTTCTTCAAATGATAAAGATTTTTCACCTTGAGTTGATCCATCTAGATTATCTCCTTGTTGAGTTCTCAAACTCCCCCTTTTTCTCAACTTGTTTAACAGTTATATTATCAAGAGAAACACTATTGATTTCCTGTGACGTCTCAATACCAACATAGGACCTACTGTCGTATTCTATTATCATCTCCTTGATAAATTTTTTGGCAGCTTCAGAGCTGTCAAAGAGCATATCGTTTGACTCCAAGACTTTAATATGAACTTCTTCCTCTATTTGATCTTTACTTTCTCCATCAGCTTTCAAAAATTGCTCCAAGCCATTAACTGACCTTGATATTGCAGATGACTGACCAAATACTTCCGCTTCCAGTACCTCTCCATCAATGCTTTCTTTGTAAAGGTCGCCACCACCACATGTAGTTTCAGATATTGCATGAGTGGGATCTTTTTTTCCTATTTCTTCGATGGAAGCTACCATATCACCACTAGGAGCATGCTAAAAAAATTCTTGCTTCATGCCGACAACATCAGATTCCTACTGCTCCACGTGATCGGCTATATTATATTCTAAATCTTAAGATTGAGATAAACCATAGCATCTATTGCTTGAATCTCATCTACTAAAAAATTTTCTAGTCTTCTTCTTCAACAACTTTTTGAGCCATATTGCTTGGCTCGACAATATCTTTTATATGTCATACTTCACCACAACGATAACATATGAGAGACTTCTTATCGTAATATTTAGAAGGCTTTTCCTTTTCTCTAGGTGAGCGTGAACCACCCGAGGATCGAGAGTGTGGCATATCTCCTGTTTTTCCTTTAAAGTTTCTTTTGTCGACTATAAGAGCATCACCCTCTCCGTCCTTGACAAACACCCTAGCCAACTGATTGGATTGTAATTCTTGTGACGACGACGAATTTCAAATTCCTCAAAGGATGATTATTGAGTCCATCCTTGAATCGACTTCACAAATGGAATATATTAAGATTTAAACCCACAAATGACTATTCTTCTCTTCGTGCTTCATAAATAGCCTCTTCCGAATTCAACAAAGATATCTCAGAACATAAGTTCTTAATCTTAAAAAATACTCGGAGATAGAAAGATTACCTTGAGTGGTGTTAGCTAATTCATTCTTCAATATCTGCAACCGAGCTTCATTCTTCTTGTTGACAAGCGATTAAGGGTCCTCCATATTTCATGAGCTGATTTACACTTTATAATGTGATCAAATAAATGGAGGAGATTGTTTGTCCTCTTCAGAATGAACTCCCCATTCGCCATTAACCTGCTTCCACTTCTTGTATTCACTGCTATTTTCCGGTCCGTCAGCAGGAGGTCTTATGTCATTCCCATTGACAACATCCACAAATTCTCTCCCACAAGGTATGATTCCATACATGTCTTCCATACTTTGTAATTGGATTGGTTCAAAAACTCCATTCCAAATCCATTAACATGACCGCTAAAATCCATCTATGCAAACTAGTTGAATCTACCGCCAACCCAATCTTAAAATACCACTCGCAAGCCAATCTACGGCTATGGCTCTAATACCATGTATAGATTAGCAGAAGAACAATATAATCGATAAACCTTCTGCTAGCCCAAGATCGTTAACTAAGATCAGAAGATTCAATTAAAGAAGAGGAGGCTAGAAGGGAGAAAGAGTATTTTGAATAAGAAAACTTTGATATAGAAAAAGATTATTTGATTTGGGTTTTTTGGATTACTTACAAGTGTACAAGACCACCCATATTCATACTTGTTCATGGGTGGCTCTAGAAAATCTTCTAGAAACTTCTACAAAAAAAATTCTAGTGAAACTTTATCTTCTAGATATCTAGATATTTTTTTATCCTAGATATTAACACTATTCTATAAATATTACTAGACCAATCTATTATATTCCAAAAAAAGCAACTTTAACTTTTTTTCACACCTTGAACCATTGAAGTTGTTATTTCGCTTGAGTAAAGACTTTTTTGACTTCAAATACTTGATATATTCAACATTGATGTAATGAAGCTTAGATCTATTCCCTCCAGAGTTGTCATTTATTACCGCATCGTCTACTATTTTCACTTTTTCTTCATACTCTTTAACATTAGCATAGATATCCGCATTTAGACCACATGATAATATTAGAGGCTATTCTTTTCATTTTCATATAAAAAACCCACATAGCCATAGAATTTCCATGAATATCTCTATTCCAACAACCCCTCACGAAATCCAAGGACCAAGAAAGTCATATTTTCAACCTAGCGATGCAAAAACTTGAAGTATATAAAATATTGAATTTCATAAGTAGCTGAACCCGATGAAAGATGAGTACTGGAAGTGTGGGGCATAGATTATAGTTACCTTCTTCCTTTATCCCTAATTACTTGTCCACACTTTCGAATTGACACATCGTGAATTTATATTCTACCTTTTTCAAAGTAATTAATTGAGGATAACATCTCTATCTAATCTCTTTCATATTCTAGAATTTAAAGCTCTGTAACGAGTTGGGGGAGCAATTAGTGAAGTCTCACAATTTATTGCACATATTTTGGACATTTAGGAGCTATTTTTGCAGAAAAATAAGACGATTTTATCATTTTCTCATGTGCGTTGGCTTACATATATATATGGGTGATATGACTTCCTAACAATCTTTTTTTTGGTAAAACCATTAAGCAACCCTCCGTGGAGAGTTGGAGAACAGTACGTGAAGCCTCACAATATTTTGCACATATTTTTGGTATTTAGGGGCTATTTTACAATTTAGGCAATTTTCTCTGTTTTTTAGCAAATCTTTTTGTGATATGATTTTTTGACGATTTTTTTGCAAAAACTTTATGGAACGCTCTGTAGGGAGTTTGGGGAACAATATGTGAAGGCTCACCATTTTTTGCACATATTTTGGACATTGAGGAACCATTATTTTTAGGAATTTAGCAATTATTTCTCAGTTTTTGTGTGATAGCCCTTTATGATTTTGGTGATATACTTTTGAATGATTTTCTAGTAAAACCTTTACGGAACCTTCATTAGGGAATTAGAAGATAACTAAGTGAATCCTCACCATTTTTGCACATATTTTAGGTATTTAGGTGTCATTTTAAAGAAATTAGGCAATTTTCTTAGTATTTAATGTGAGCTAGCCAATGAATATTTTCGTGATATGTCTTTCCGATGATTTTTTGTTAAACATTTATGGAACCCTTCGTAAGGAATTGGGAGAATAGTATGTGAAGCCTCACCATTTTTACACATATTTTGGGCATGTAGTAGTCATTTTACATGAAATATGCAATTTCTCAGTTTGTTGTATGTGTTTTGTCCATGAATATTTTGGTGATATACTTCTAGAAGATTTTTGCCAAAACCTTTACAAAATCCTCGGTAGGGAGTTGGGGATGCATTATGTGAAGTTTAACTATCGTTTGCACATATTTTGAATACTTAGGAGCCATTTTACATGAATTAGGCGATTTTTTCACTTTTCATATGTGTTAGCCTATGAATATTTTTGTGATAAGACCTCGACAATTTATTTACAAAACTTATATGAACAAACACTCCGTAGGGTGTTGGGGAGCATTACCTAAAGCCTCACCAATTTATTTTCACATATTTTGGTAATTTAGGGTCATTCTACAAAATTAGGCGATTTTCTCAATTTTTCGTGTGCGTTTGCCAATGAAAGTTTCGGTGAAATGGCTTCCGGATGATTTTTCTTGCAATACTTTTTTGGAACCCTCCATACGGAGTTTGAGATGCATAATGTGAAGCCTCACAATCTTTTTGTAAAAAAATTTGGGCATTGAGGAGCCATTTATAAAAATTAGGCAATTTTCTATGTTTTTCGTGTGTTAACGCATAAAGATTTGGAAAAATTATGCGGATAAAAAAGATTATACTATTCAATTACTCATCAAAGCTATAGTTTGCTATAATTATCACTCGCTACTAACATTATGCATTAATTATGTGAACTGACTTCGAGTTTGTATAATTAGTCACATTTGTTTATGTAAAATTCGCCAGAATATACAAATACATATGTATAATATACAAGTATTTAACCTATATACATATAGAATCACCTCTCTCCTACTCTCTGGCCTCTCTCGCTCGCCTCTCTCCTCTCTCTCACAATCTCGCTTTCCATATATACAAATACATATGCATAATATACAATTATATACATATATAATTCACCTATCTCTCACTCTCTACCATATATCACTCACCTCTCTCCTCTCTCTTCCAATCTCGCTTGCCTCTCTCCTATCTCTACCAGCCTCACTCACCTCTCCCTACTCTCTCCTAATCTCGCTTTCCATATATACAAATACATATGTATAATTACAGTTATCTAATTGATATACATATACATTTCACCTTTCTCTAACTCATTTCCCCCCTCTCTCTTGCATCTCCTCTCTCTCTCCCAGTCTTGCTCGCCTCTCTCCTCCATATAACATGTAGTTACAAATTGTAATTATCAAACTATAGCTATGGTGATATGACTTGTAGATGATTTTTTACAAGATTTGAGGAGCGGTATGTGAAGCCTCATTATTTATTGCACATATTTTGGGCATATAGGAGCCATTTAATAGGATTTCGGTGATTTTTTTAGTTTTTCGTGTGTGGTTGTGGTTAACCCATGAGTATTTTGAAAATGTGGTTTATGAATGATTTTTTTGCAAAAACTTTATGGAACCCTCCGTAAGGTGTTGGGCGGAGGATTACATGAAGACACACCTTTTTTGCACATATTTTGGGCATTTAGAAGCCGTTTAAAAATTAAGCAATTTTCTAGTCTTTCATGTGTGTTTTTCCATGAATATTTTGTCAATATGACTTCTAGCTGATTTTGTTTGCTAAAACCTTTATGAAATTCTTTGTAGAAAGCATGAAGTGAAGCTACATATTTGCATATATTTTGGGCGTTTAAATTCAATTTACAAGAATTAGGTGATTTTTTTAGTCTTTGTATGCTAGCCCATGAATATTTTGGTGATATGATTTCCAAAGGATTTTCTTGCAAAATCTTTAAGGAACACTCCATTGGGAAATGAGGGAGCATAACATGAAGCTTCAACATTTTTTGCACATATTTTGGGCATGTAGGAGTCATTATACAAGAATTAGATGGTTTATTTGAAGTTTTCGTGTGTGTCTATCAATATTTTGGCAATGTGACTTCTAGATGATTTTTTATAAAATTTTTGGAGCCCTCCGTAGGTACAATAATTGGGGGAGTACTACGTGAAGCCTCACAAGTTTTTGCACATACGTTGGGCATTTAGGAGCCATTTTATAGGATGGTTGTTTTTAATTTTCGTGTATGTAATCCCATTAATATTTTAATGATATTTCTTCCCGACGATTTTAATAAAAAAATTCCTTTCTGAAACTCTCCATAGGGAGTTTGAGGAGTAGTAAATAACACGTCACCATTTATACACATATTTTGGGCATTTAGGAGACATTTTTACAATAATATTTGTTTCTAAGTTTTTCATGTCTATTAGCCAATGAATATTTTGATGATATGACTTTTGAATTATTATTTGTAAAAAAATTATGGAACTATTTGTAGGGAGTTGGGGGAGTAGCACGTGTAACCACACCATTTGTTTCACATATTTTGGCCATTTAGGAGGCATTTTACAAGAATTAGGTAATTTTTCAAGTTTTTGTATGTGTTAGACCATTAATATTTTGGTGATACAACTTCTGGATGATCTTCTTTCAAAAGCTTTTAGTAAAATTCCATTGGTAGTTGGGCGGGAGCAGTACGTGAAGCCTCGCCATTTTTTTCACATATTATGAGCATTTAGGATTATTTTTACGGAATTAGAGGATTTTCTATATTTTTCATACGTTAAGACCATGAATATTTTAGTGATATGGATTTTGATTTTTTTTGTAAAACTTTTACGAAACCCTCTATATGGTGTTGGGGCAGCAACACTTCTTGAATCATCACCTTCTTTGCACATATTTTGGATATTTAGGAGTCATTTTACATGAATTAGGTTATTTTCTTAGTTTTTCGTGTCCGTTAGTCCATTAATTTTTGTGATATGACCTTTGGAAGACTTTTTTTGCAAAACCCCATGCATGGAATTTGGGGAGTAACATATGAAGTGTCACAATTTTTTCACATATTTTGGGAACTTAAGGGTTACACGAATTAGGTGATTTTCTGAGTTGTTCGGGTGTGAATATTATTGGGATATGACTTTTGGACAAAAATTTTTTGCAAACTCTTTACAAAAACACTTTGTAGGGACTTGGGTCAGCAACACATAAAGCCTCACCATTTTGTACACATAGTTTGGGCATTTATGAGCCACTTTGTAGAAATTAAGTGATTTTCTTAGTTTTTATATGTGTTAGACCATGAGTGATACAACTTCCGGATGATTTTCTAGCAAATGCTTTTAGGAACACTCCTTAGGAAGTTGCAGGAGAAGTACGTGAAGCCTCACCATTTTGTGCATATATTTCTGGAATTTAGAAGTAATTTTATAGGAATTAACTGATTTTCTACGTAGGGCGTTAACCAATAAATATTTTTGTGATATGACTTTTAGACAATTTTCTTGCAAAACCCTTATGGAATCCTCCGTGAAGAATTATTATTTTTTCACATATTTGTCACTCCTCGATCCTATACCCTGGACATGATCGACACCCAATGACCATTGTTGTCTTAAGAGAACCATTGGTTTGACTTACTTAACTGAGCGGAAGACATAACTCAATGATAAAACAAGAACATTCTCATAAATAACTTAAATTAATGTCTTGGTCAAAATGACACTTAAGTCTCAAAATATAATATCTGAAATAAAAAAGACTCAACTGAACTAACTGAGTATCCTTCTATGGAGCCTCTGAAAATACTATGATGAATGTTGCGACAAATCCCACAACATTTTCTAAATGAAACATTAACAAGGATCCTACGGAATTTAAGGAGGCTCACCACTAACTCTGAGTGCTCAAACTTGGTCAACGAGGCGTTGGATGTTGATCCTGGTTACCTGCGTCTCCAACATACGACAATGCAGGCCAACTGACATTAGTACATTAGATGTACGAGTATGCGAGTTGGAATGCTAAACAAACACCTTAAGCTTGATAAGAATAAGATGAACTTACCTTGACTCTGCTCAACTCATGAATACTCAACTCAATGTATAAATATAAATCAATTTAAAACACATATAATATATATCTAAAGCTTTGTAAAAAAGTAAGACAACTTAGTTCATTCAAAAAATGTAATAAATAACTAATATTTACTTATATATGAAAGTAATATAGTTCTGTGGGAGATTCTCTAACCAACAACCACCAAGATGAACCTAAGTGGTGATACAACGTCTTGCGCATGCTTCCAAAATGATTCTATACTTTGTTGTCGCATAGACTTTATTGATTTTTGTGTGCGATAGTCCATAGATTTTTTTGATCTAGAATTCCGAAAATAAAATGACCCAAATATTTTATGGACGTCAGTTAAGACCTTAGATATGGATTGGTAAACGAGTGCATTATAAAGTTCTAACGAGCCCCAAAGCAGGTAAACACAAATTTTGTCAATTTTCATGTGTTATAATCTATGAGTTTTTTGTACTCTGGAATTTCCAAAACAAAATGGTCGAAATTTTTCATTGATTTTTGTTAAGAGTTTAGAAATAGACCCAATTTGTTCCGCAAGGAAAACAGACGTATTTTGATGCTGAAACGAGCCCCAAAGAAGGTAAATGCAGATTTTGCAATTTTCGTGTGCTACACTCTATGGATTATTTGTTATCTAGGAATCTCAAAACAAAAAAGCAAAATTTTTTCATGGACTTCCGTTAAGACCTTAGAAATGGATCTAGTTTTTCCTGTGGGTGAAACAGGCATATTTTCAAGTTTAAACAAGTCTCAAAGCATGTAAACATATATTTTTTCAGATTTTTGTGTGATATAGTCATGAATATTTTGTAATTTGGAATTTCCAAAGGAATATGGCTGAAATTTTTCATTGACGTCCTTTAAAACCTTGGCAATAGAACTAGTTTGTACGGTAGGAAATACAGATGCATTTTCAAGTTTAAACGAGCTTAAAGCAACTAAACATACTTTTTGCCATTTTCGTACGATACATTCCATGATTTTTTTTGTGATGAGGATTTCTGAAAAAATGAACGAAAATTTTCTTGGACGTTCGTTAATACCTGAGTAATAGACCCAGTTCGTCCCACGTGGTAAACGGGTGTATTTTCAAGTTCAAACGAGCCCCAAAGCAGGTAACACAAATTTTGTCAATTTTCATGTGTTATAATCTATGAGTTTTTTGTACTCTGGAATTTCCAAAACAAAATGGTCGAAATTTTTCATTGATTTTTGTTAAGAGTTTAGAAATAGACCCAATTTGTTCCGCAAGGAAAACAGACGTATTTTGATGCTGAAACGAGCCCCAAAGAAGGTAAATGCAGATTTTGCAATTTTCGTGTGCTACACTCTATGGATTATTTGTTATCTAGGAATCTCAAAACAAAAAAGCAAAATTTTTTCATGGACTTCCGTTAAGACCTTAGAAATGGATCTAGTTTTTCCTGTGGGTGAAACAGGCATATTTTCAAGTTTAAACAAGTCTCAAAGCATGTAAACATATATTTTTTCAGATTTTTGTGTGATATAGTCATGAATATTTTGTAATTTGGAATTTCCAAAGGAATATGGCTGAAATTTTTCATTGACGTCCTTTAAAACCTTGGCAATAGAACTAGTTTGTACGGTAGGAAATACAGATGCATTTTCAAGTTTAAACGAGCTTAAAGCAACTAAACATACTTTTTGCCATTTTCGTACGATACATTCCATGATTTTTTTTGTGATATAGAATTCCTAAAACAAAATGGACGACATTTTTCAAGAAAGTCTGTTATACCTAAGCAATGGACCAGGTTCGTCCCGCAGGGAAACAAGCACATTTTTAATTTCAAATTAGCCCTAAAGCAGGTAAACACATATTTTACCAATTTTCATGTTCTATAGTCCATGTATTTTTTGTGATTTGGAATTCTCGAAACAAAACTACTAATAATTTTTATGGACGTCTGTTAAGATCTTAGAAATAGACCTAGTTCGTCATACAGGGAAAATGAGTGCATTTCCAAGTTCTAACGAGCCCCAAAGCAGGTAACACAGATTTTGCTGATTTTCTGTATAGTCCATGTATGTTTTGTGATCTAGAATTTTCAAAATAAAATGACCAAAATTTTTTATGGACGTCTATTAATACCTTATAAGTTGGACCCACTTTGTCTTGTGGAAAAAACTAACGCATTTTCAAATTCAAACGAGCCCTAAAGTAGGTCAATGCAGATTTTGCCAATTTTCATGTGCTATAATTCATGGATATTTTGTGATCTATAATTTCCAAAATAAAATGACCAAAATATTTCATGGACGTCTGTTAAAACCTTATAAATTAAACCAATTGGTCCCATGGGTAAAACATGTGCATTTTCAAGTTCAAACGAGCCCTAAAGCAGTAAACAAAAATTTTACCGATTTTTATCTGCTATGGTCCCAGGATTTTTTGTGATGAGGATTTCTGAAAAAATGAACGAAAATTTTCTTGGACGTTCGTTAATACCTGAGTAATAGACCCAGTTCGTCCCACGTGGTAAACGGGTGTATTTTCAAGTTCAAACAATCCCCAAAGCAGGTAACACAAATTTTGTCGATTTTCTTGTGCTATAGTCCATGTATTTTTTGTGACCTGTCATTCCCAAAAAAAAAGGCCAAAAAATTTCATGGACAATGGTTAAGACCTTAACAAAAGGATGAGTTCATCCCGCAGAGAAAAAAATACATATTTTCAAGTTCAAACGAGCCCCAAAGCAGGTAAGCACAAATTTTGCGGATTTTCATGTGCTAGTCCCTGGATTTTTTGTCTTTTCGATTCCCAAAAATAAATGACCAAAATCTTTTTGGATGTCTATTAAGACTTTAGCAATGGACCAGTTAGTCCTGAGTTGAAAACAAATGCATTTCCACGTGCATACTAGCCCAAAGCAGGTAAATTCAAATTTTACCTGCTATAGTCTATGTATTTTTTGTGATATGGAATTCTCCAAACAAAATGATCGAATTATTCATGGACGTGCGTTAAGACCTTAATAATGGATTTAGTTCATCTCACGAGGAAAACATGATCATTTTCAAATTCAAATGAACCCCCAAGCTCGTAAACACAATTTTTCCTGATTTTTACGTGTTATAATCCATGTTTTTTTTTATTTTGAATCCTCGACACGAAATGGTTAAAATAAATTATGGACATCCATTAAGACCTTAACAATTGACCCAATTCATCCCGCAGGGAAAACGGGTGCATTTTAAAGTTCAAACAAGACCAACAGGTAAATGCGGATTTTGCTGATTTTCGTGTGGTATAGTCCATAAATTTTTTGTGATCTGGAATTTCTTAAATAAAATGACTGAACTTTTTCGTGGACTTCCATTAAGACCTTGAAAATGGACCTAATTTGTCCCGCGGAGATACAAATGCATTTTCAAGTTCAAACGAGTCATAAAGCAGGTAAACACATTTTTTATCAATTTTCAATTGCTACAGTCCATGAGTTTTTTGTGATCAGGATTAAAAAAACAAAATAGTTCGAGTTTTTCATGAATGTTCGTTAAGACCTTTACAATGGACCTAGTTTGTCCGCGAAGAAAACGAACACATTTTCAAGTTCTAACGAGCCCTAAACAAGGTAAACACATATTTTATCAATTTTTTGTTATGTGGAATTCCAAAAAAAAATGGACAAAAGTTTCCATGGGAATCCTTGAAGACCTTAGCAATGTACGTAGTAAATCTCGTTGGGAACATGGGTGCATGTTCAAGTTCAAACGAGCCCAAAGTAGGTAAAAACAGGTTCTACTGATTTTCATATGCTATAGTCCAATAATTTTTTTGATATTCCTAAAATAAAATGACCAAAATTTTTTGTGGACATCCGTTAAGACCTTATCATTGGATTCAGTTACGTCCTAGAGGGAAAACAGACGCATTTTCAAGTTAAAATCAGCTCCAAAGTGTTTTATCCAAAAAGGGAAAATACATGTTTTTTTAAGTTTTCGATTTTATAGAATCACCACTTAATTTTGAGAAAATTAAGTAAACCTTTATTTAAAAAGACTTAACACATAAATCATGAAAACTTAAAAGGGGTTCGGGAATTTCTATTTATATTTTAGGAAGGTTTTTACGGCACCTAAAATATTCGCTAATGCGATTTTCCGGCAACTAACTTAGTTTGGCTACAAATTTCTAGCTAAAATTTTGAAGTGAAAAATACTTGATATTGTTTCAAAGGTGAAATATTATTTATTGTCTTATCTTTTTGACTTGCGAAATTTAATTATCATTTTAAACTCACTTAGTCACGCTAGATTTAATTAAGTTATTTAATAAAAAAAATAGCGTCTTGCGGGGGTTTGGATTCTTTAATACTTAGACTAGCGACAAATAAACAAGTAATTACGCTAATAAAGAGAGAGAGAGAGAGAGAGAGGGAGAGATTGGGTCCAAACCCGGGATCTGTTCGCCTGGAACGGTGTTTGGACCCATTGGTTTTGGGTTTGTGACCCATTTGTTTTTGTATCTGTCCTACACTAATCATACAATAATCAATAAATAATAAAGAACGACAAGGGATTAAGCCCCAAAATAACAAAATATGACTTAAGCTAAAATAAGGGGGCCTTAGGACCCAATCTTGAACTTCCGCCCTACTCTGTATCTACAACATCCAAGATCTGTACGTTTATTTATATTGGCTGACTCGGGAAGAAATCAGATGGTTTTGGGCCTTAAGGACCTCTCGATATGCGATGAGGGTGAGTTCATAGTGAACCCCCGGGAGATTTGCATGCCAAACATAAACAAAGTCACATTAGCAATGGATTAGAAAGACTAATATATTTTATAAAAAAAAAGAAATGAACAATATGATGGTGATCAATAACTTAATATGATAAATTATAATAAAGCAATAAAGATCAATTTAGCAAAATAGGTGGCTTAAACAGACTACTCTAACTATCATGAGAGGAACAAACAAAAATTATTTTCTTTTGATCCATAATCATGACTTTTATTTGATAACGCAATGTTGTATGCACGTATGATGTATAAGCCATGAATTAATCCCATTTTTAGCCTCTGAAATTTAATGTGAAAGGGAAAGCAGGGGTAGAGAACATTTCAATACCAATTTCACACAATTAATACAAACACTTAGAGCATGCAAGGCAATGCATATTTGAATATAAACCCATCATCAAGAGCTTTTATCATAATCTGATCTAATAAAACCACGTTCCCTCCTTACATAATTATACTTCTTTGCCACAAAGGGGCTGCCAAATAACTCTAGAAAGGTTGGTTAATGAAAGCAAAAATAAAACGAAACTTTAGAGTTCAAGTGGTCGGCCTTAGTCTTCCTAATATGAGACTAGATCAATAGGAACTATTGGGAAGTGAAATAAAGAGGACAAGTAAGATTAACCAACTAAAAATAATCATACAAAAAACGGAAAATATGTGCCAAGAGAAGACTCAAAACGCACCCAAAACCGAAAAAAACAATAAAATAAAAAAATCGACCAATCTATCTTGAACAGGCTTCACATTCGTTTAAGTAAAAAAATGGAAAAAGAGCGAAATTTCAAGTTGGAATCATAACTTTGAATGGATAAATAAGCATGTCCAGACCTCCGACTACTGATTCCAAATGGCAAACGAAAAGTAGTAATCGAACCCATAAATATTGACGTCTTGATTCGTGTATATCAACTTGGGGTGAAAGAACGAAAAGTACAACATCGAATGTTAAGCAATATCACAGATTTGCAACAACAAAACAAAAGACTAACATAAGTACAACAACAAGGCAATAGCAACTAGAAATACCCCATGTAAAAATAAGAGGATAACAAGAAATTGTGATTAAAGATCGATTTGGAAACGTACTTTCATTATCCATACTTATATGCTAATTCATAATAAAATAAAAAAAAGGCCACAACTTCCACCACAAGGATTCCCCTATTCTTAAAGAACTATCAGAACAATATAATCAACTAAAGCAAGCAAATTAAAAATTTCAGATTAGGGAGAGGAATGTAAAGGAGTAGAATTGTATACCTTTTTTGAAGCAGCGTTCCGAGACTACGACGAGCGAGGAATATGCTAAAACTATGCACTAAGAGGAAGGCTCAGAATCCTTCAAACTCAGAGACAGTAGAGATCCAAAAATGCTCGAATCAACTTAAGAATTTTATGTGCTAAAGAATTTTGAACTAAGAAGAGTAGTTCCTTTCGATACGATAAATTTCTATCTCAAAAGAAAAAACCTTTGCTCTAGACAAATTTCAAAAGAAAGACTAAATTTTTTTCACCCGTCTTACTGAACCATGAAGAGATCTTTTATAGAGGGAAAATTGTGTCCGAGAAAATGAAAACGGTGAGGAAATTCCGGTTTTAACCAGACCCAACTTCATCTTCTTATTTAAAATTTAAAAGTTTTTCACCAAACAGGCTAGACATCTTTCTCTGGGAACTGAAATCATTCCGAAAAGGGAAACAATAGGGAAGACGACTGGGATCGATTCAAATGTCCTTGGGGTGAGACGTGGCTCGACCTCATGACCCCAAGGACGATTTCCGCGTGCCATGCCTTGCTGCTACGAGAACAGACGAGAAAAGGAGGTCTTGGGGAAGACGACATAGGGGAATGGGTCGTCCCCTGCCTTTTGTTCAGTCGCGCTTCTGCGAACGCGGATTGCTCATGCGCAGTTGAATTCGTGGGTGGAAATCGCAGCTCTTGCTACGTCGTGTAAATAATGAGTGAAAAGAAAAGAAAAGGGGAATGTGATTGTCGCGCGTCACTGTTGTGTTAATGTTGAAGACGCTTTGATTGAATTTTGTCACTTCTGGTCTTTTCTCACGGGTGAGGGGGAAAGAAGATATGGATATAGGAGTCGGGGTGGGTTAAAGGGATTTGGTATTATTTGGGTATTAAATATGGGTTGGATTAGAGAAAAACGAAAGTGGGGATGGGCCACTGGTTTGGGTAAAGGAATCAAAGGGAATTTGGCTGAAAATTGGGGTATTGGGTCAAATTTTGTATTAATAATTGGCCCAAACTTTATCCAAATGGATTAAGGTTATTTTGTAACTAGATAAGATGAATTAATACAAATTAATTAAATGAGCTTTCTTAATTTCAAAGAAAATAAAATAATCGTTTTAATTAATTCAGACACGTAGACTATTAAGGCTAGATTTAAAAGTGAAGTTTGTTTAAAAAAATAAAAAAAAAATATCTTTTGAGGCAATTTTCTAGTATTTATAAAATGACCCAATTTAATAAAGTGTTAACTAAAACTAAAATCTTTTGAGACGATTTTTGAATATCTTATAAAATAAGATATAAGAACACACATCATTTTAAAACTATATAAAGAAAAAAAAATCGACTAAAGTTACTTTAAAATGACTTTAAAAAATATTTGAATCTTATAATGTCGAGTATTTTAACTCTTTTAGAATTTCAAAGCTCGTGAATTAATTCCTAGCGGGGAGGGTCAAAATTAGGTGTCAACAATTGTCCTTCATTTTTCTTGGATTGATCCAAGAAATTCGAGGAAAATGAAATTGACCAAGCCAATTTTGATCGACCACAAATTCGCCTTAAAGGGAGGGATTTGGTACAGACTTTGGGAATTATGGCCAAACCCTGGAATCGGGTTTCCTACATATCTCGGGTTATAGGAGGATTCAGTTCGCTTGTAGTTCGACTCGATCGGTTGAGAAGGGAATATATTATGCTGGATAACCTTTGGTTTTGGACGAGTGACAAATTAAGCCAAGTATGAAAAAAAAAACTTGTAACCTCTTAGCCATGAATGTGGCGCGCTTCAAACCCATAATCAAGAACTTACATGGACATAATTTCCAAAACTCTCGGTGCATTGTTGGTTAGATTTGAAACTTGCCTCCAGCAGACACGAAAATTTCCTGATGCGAAATCGAAACTTAAAAAAGCCAAAGAAAAACCCACATGCCTTCTGATAGGGGTGTGGTTTGATTGTGGTGGAACTCGCTCCTCACCTCGTTTCCTAAGAGTTTGACACTCCTCTTTGGACTATGTCCCAGTTCGCTACTAAGAAAAAGTTCCACGTTGTGATGCATCCCTTTTAATGTCGTCTGCACCTGTGGCTTTTTTTTTTGGAGATTTCATCCTTTCGGATGTTCTCGGCAAAGACTGAGATAAAACTCGAAGCTTAAAAATGCAATTCAAATGGGAGATAGTATCTTTTACCGCGTTGACACTTAGTTGCTCTCCTTCAACATTTGACGTCAACTCGATCAGTTTGACATAAAGCAAATAAATCTTTTGTATTATGATTGCAATATAATCTTCAATATACTCTTCATTTGATGTCGAAATAAATAAAAGCTGATGCATCGTCGATATTTCTCTTGATGTCGTCTTCAATGATTCTTTTGGTGTCTAATCTTGTCAAATAAAGATGTAGTTGGTGTGGATAAATATTTCTCTTGAGATGTACAATTTCCTTCTCTGGTAGTGCATGATTTGTTGTGGGCATGAATATCCTCCCGCGATGCATAACTTTCTGTGAGGCATGAATATCTACTCGTGATGCATAACTTTCTGCGAGGCATGAATATCGTTCCGCGATGCATAAATTTTTGCGAGGCATGCAAATTTTCTTGCGATGCATGAATATTAAATCGCGATGCATGAGTATTAACTCGCAATGCATGAATATTAACTCGTGATGCATGGTCTTCCCCGATGCATGAATATTGACTCGCGATGCATGACCTTTCGTGATGCATGAATATTAAATCGTGATGTATGATCTTCCGCGATGCATGAATATTGACTTATGATGCATGATTTTCCGCAATGCATGAATATTAAGTTGCGATGCATGGTATTCTGCGATGCATGAATAATGACTCTTGATTGTCATTCTTGGTACGAAATGAAGATAGTGCTTCAAGAGAGCAACATAGTGATCTTCTAGGCGCCTTCTGGATAATCATATCATCTTGATTGACAATAATGGTAAAATGACTCTCCAGATAGTGTATCATCCCAATCGACAATAAAATAAAATGACCCCTTTGGGTAGTGTTTTGCCTTGATCGACAATAAATAAGTGACCCCTCCGGGTGGTGTATCATATTGATCGGTAACAAAATAAATCACCCCTCCGGGTTGTGTATTATCTTGATCATTAATAAAATAAATAACCCCTCCGGCTAGTGTATTGTCTTAATTGACAATTAAATAAACTGATAATATGATGCATATGCCATCCCTTACGAAAACCGTAAACTCCTTTTTGAGATTTTGGCTTGATTCACCTTCGGTATGGACAATGTAAAATAATTCCCGTGCCCACTGAAAAATCTTAAATTTGGGAGAGATTTTCCCTTGACTCCTCCATATCGTCAATCTGAGAAATTTGGTGATTTTCAGATAAACTATAACCTGCGTCCATAGAAAAATTGTTAGTTTTAAAATGAACTGATCTGTGCCAATTCTTAAGTTGTCTGCTCCCTGCCTTGCTATCTCCGGTTGATTTTCTGATTTCCCAACTCTTGATAGAAAAGACAAAATATTTTACGCCAAAAAAAAATGAAACATAAAAGGAAAATCTTTAAGAAAAATTAATTTTTGAGTAGTATTTTGGAAAGGGTCACTGCCAAGTGTCACGTCACGTCAGGCTTAGTAAACTTCTTTGAGTCTGATGGTTGGGGGTCTATCTGATTATGCGATGGGGAGTATTCCAAGTCACTCCATATAGTTGATGAACCCAAGTTAAAATTTTGAGGCCATCCTCAAAATAATTGTCATAGTTACAAGTTCGATTTATTTTCATCTGTTGGTAAGTAAATCATGGGATTTTTGAGATCTTTTAAAAAATTCTGTCCTAGTCGCAAATTTTTAAGTATCTTCAGTCTTGACTTGCTGAGGACAAATCTTCTTTTTGGGAATTTTTGAGTCCCCCTCAAAAATTCTGTCACAGTTTCTATTGTAAAGAAAAATAGAAATCTTACGGGAGATATGACCGAACCCTCATGGCGCTACGTATCCCGTTGAGGCAGGAATCAGGTATTTGGATGTTTAATCATGGAAGCGATGGTGGCAAGAGAATCGTCCAACTCTTCTGTATTCAGGGAGTATGTATGACTCGATCTTACAAAATCTTTTGCACAACTTCTGTACATACTGAACATAAGGTATAATCTATGGCTTCTTCATGGCCCACTCTCCTTGAAGTTGGTGAATCAGCAAATTTGAATCTCCTATAACAACCAACTCGTGGACATTCATGTCGATGGCCATTTTCAAACCAGGAATTACAAGCTTCATATTCGGCCATGTTGTTCGTGCAATTAACCCATAGCTTAGTCGCCATGGGATAGTGTTGACTAGATTCTGACACTAAGACTGCTTTGATACCTTTTCCTTGATGATTTGCCGCTCCATCAAAGAATAATCTCCAGCCAGGATACATTTCAGAAATATCTCTACACACAAATAATAAGTCTTGAGAGGTTCATACTCTCCATCAATAGGATTTTTTGCAAGATGATCAACCAAGACCTGCGCCTTTATTGCCTTTTGAGTCACATACATAATATCAAATTCACTCAACAATGTTTTCCACTTAACTAACTTTCCAGTCGGCATCGCCTTATGGAAAATATACTTCAATAGATCCATTCTAGGCAAGCCAAGTCAAAGAACAACACGTTCTCTCCAATAGAGTGTAACGGGAGTCGTACGGAGTAAACTTCTTGCTTATATAATAGATAGATCTTTCCTTCTTTCATGTCTTGTCATGTTGACCAAGTACGCATCCGAATGCACTATCTGAGACGGACAAATTCAGCAACAAAGGACTCCCTTCTCAAGGAGGAACCAATACTGGTGGATTGGACAAATAGTTCTTAATAGTATCAAAAGCAGTCTGACACTCTTCAGTCCATTTTGTCGGAGCATATTTCTTCAACAGCTTGAATATAGGCTCCACACACCACAGTTTATTGAGCTATGAATCGACTGATGTAGTTCAATCTCCCTATAAAACTCATCACCTCCTTCTTAGTTTCCGGAGGAGGTAACTCTTGAGTTGCCTTAATCTTGGAAGGATTGATCTCAATACCTCGTCTACTGACTATAAATCCCAATAAATTGCCGGTCGACACTCCAAAAGCATATTTAGCGGGATTCAACTTCAAGTTGTAACCGCAAATGATCAAAGAACTTCTTCAAGTGTGTTAAGTGGTTCGAACTCTTAGGGGACTTGATTATAATGTCATCCACATACACCTCGACCTTTTTATGAATCATATCATGAAATATAGTCGTCATAGCCCTCATATAGGTAGCGCCAACATTTTTTTAGGTCAAATGGCATCACTCTATAGTGATATACACCTCTAGGTGTAATGAAAGCTATCTTTTCTCCATCTTCCTCATCCATCAAAATCTGATGATAACCTGCGTAATAGTCCAAAATGTTTGAATTTCATGCTTAGCACTGTTATCAATAAAAATATGAATATTTGGCAATAGAAAATTATCCTTCGGGCTAGCTTTGTCGAGATCTCTGTAGACGACACCAATTCTGATCTTCTTGTCTTTTTGGCAACCGAAACAACATTGGCCAACCAAGTTGGGTATTGCGTTACTTCCACCAATTTGGACTCGATCTGCTTGGTGACTCAACTCGGGCTTGAATTTCCGAGCCTTCTGTTTCACCGGACTGAACCCTGGATTGATTGGCAACTTCTGAGACTCCACATTGGTAGTCATCCTTAACATGTCGCTAACTTCCAAGATGAACACATCAATGTATTCGGTGAGTAAATGAATCAGTCCCTTTCTTTGATCTTCATTCAAGTGAACACTGATCTTGACCTCTTTTACACACTTTTGGTCTCCCATATTTACAGTTTCAGTTTCCTTTAAATTTGGCTTATACTAATTTTCAAACTGCAAAAACTCTTCAGCAACATATTCCGGTGCCTCATTTTCATTTTCATATTCATAGACCTCATCATCACCTGCCTCATTTTGTTCATTCAGCTCGTGACATGACATGACATTGATAGGTTTTAAACTTATATTACAAGTAGTTAAGGGAATCAGGATCGGCGTGGAGGTATAATTTTGCAGCATTTCCTCGAGCACAACATCTTTGATTCAAGCTAGCTCGACCTCTTCCTCAATAACATCATCGATCTCCTCGAAAAGACCACAAATTCCATCTGAACGGTCGTCATGCTCGACATACTCCTGAACTTGGAATGATTGATACAAAATATGGGATCAACTTAGACAATGCTTGATCATTGCTCTTCTTAGCCTGCATATCATCATCTGTGTGGATGTACCTCAAACCATATCTGGATCCTTTGACGAGGACCGTAATAGGCTCAATATTTCCTTAGGAGTTTCTTCCCAATCCAAAACCAGGTTCGAAGCCATTCTACAATATCACAGTGGCGATTATTTTATACACTGCGGGTATAGGAAGCTGTGGGGCAAAATCGTCACCGGTGGCATTTACCAGATCCACCGTGTAGAAATCGATATTTCACAAAACTTCATCATTAATAGGTGCGTGTCTGTCGGATTAACTCCTTTCGCCATGAATAACCAGCTCTTCGTTCTTCCAAATAAGATTTATCATCTGTTGCAGAGTAGAAAGCACAGCTCCATCCATATGAATAAAAGGCCTTCCCAAATGAAGGTTATAGCTGGTATCGATGTCCAAGACTTGAAACTGTGCACTGAATTCTGACAGAACCATTTGGATGATCAGGTTCACCGCTCACAACGTATCTCTCTGAACCCCATCAAAGGCTCTTACATTGACTTGGTTTTGTTCTAGCTTTCCAAGGTCAAACATTAACTGCCTCAATGTCGACAACGGGCAAATATTCAGACCAGATACATCATCCACCAAAATGCGATTCACGACCTTCTCGCGGCATACGACAGTGATGTAAAATGCCTTGTTGTGTGACCTCCCTTCAAAAGGAAACTCATCGTCGCAGAAACTAATCCGATGCCCTCGGATAACTTTGTTAATCATAACGGCCACATTATCGCTCCTTGTTTCAACGGGGACATATGTATCATCAATATCCTTCATCAACGCATGTCTATGCAATTGAGAGCTCATCAGCAGGGCCCATATGGAAATCTGTACTTGAGTCTTCTCCAGATGCTTTACAATAGAATAATTTTTTGGGTGTATCTTTATCCAGAATTCCTCCGCTTCGCCTTCGCTTATCGGCCTTTTACCCTGATCCTTCTTCTGTCCTCCAAGGTAAAATTCATTGGAGTATAACATCTCCCAGATCTAGTCATACCCTGAGCGACCGAAGTTTCAATCACAAATTTTTTCTGACAAGAGTTTCTTTTTTTCTTTGACGCTTAATGAGGCCACAACCTTTTCTAGCTCGTCATGCACAACTAGAGTTATCACCTTAGTCACACACCAATCATCGTCTCTCTCTCTCATGTTGATATTGACACCTTCATGATTTGGTAAAGGGTTGTTGACATTAGGCTCGACTGCTTGAGGAGACACCACCTCTTGGTCGATCAGTTCTTGAATCTTATGCTTGAGGTTGATGCAGTCTTCAGTATCATGTCTAACACTATTAGAGTGATACACACCTTTTATCGGGCTGTAGGACTTTGAAGTAGTATGCACTAGCGTGGGCCCTACCGGGTGGATATACCCAACTGCATCCAGTTGCTCGTATAACTTTGTTCGGCTTTCGGCGAGCGCGGTGAAGTTCTTCGGAGGCTTCTTCTCAAATCTAGGTTGCTGCAGGTCATAACTGCCTTGTGGAGGGGGCATTTGTTGATAACTTCTGGTATTCGGGCGGGGAGCTTGATTTCTGGGGTAGGTATTTGTTTGGTAGTTTGGTGATGGAGCTTGGACTTGATAAACAAGAGGGGGTGTTCTGTAGCTCGACTGCACGTTAGCGCAATTGGGAGCAACACCTTGGTAGTGAGGAGATGGAATTTGATATAATGGAGGATGATTTTTGTAAGTGGGTTGTAAATTGGAGGTGTATTTTGGTAAGTGGGAGATGGATTTTGGTAAACTGGAAGTGGATTATTTTTCTGAGTAGACTGGTAAGAGTTTTGAGAAGGTCGAGAACGACCTTGGGAGTGGGAGTACAAAGATCGTCTTGACGTTTTCTTGCCCTCATATGAAATAGTAGCCACATCTTCTCTCTTATTTTTAAACAACCCTGAAGATTTAGGCGATGCGGCTACACGACCTATCTTCCTTGATTTTAAACCGTCCTCAATAGTCTCACCAACCTTGACAACCTCAACAAATTTTGCTCCAACAAGCAACATAATTCTATCATAATATTCGGGCTCTTGCACCCACATGAACACTTCAACAATTTCCTTTTCAGACATGGGCGGTCTCACCCTCGCCGCTTCTTTTCTCCACCTATAGGTAAACTCCCTATAGATCTCGGTTGATTTTGTTTCATAGCTCCAAAGAGTATTGATCTGAAATAATTTTTACGCATCACATCAAAGATCGGAGGGTCAAGAACCTTGCCAAACTCCCTCCCAACTGATGGGGGTTTCTTGCAGGCAAGGATGAACTTGCCTTGCTCACCATGCCAGCCAAGAGTTTGAAGACAAAATTTGTGCAGTGGACTGGCCAAGTGGCAATAAAGCAGAGAGGACAACTGCCTATTTTTCAGCCTTGGAAAAACTACCACATGTAGCCTTCCCTTTGAGAGTTGTTACCAGCCCTTTCCTCGAACAAGCTGATGATCAATGATGGCCTCAATTTGCTTGTCCACGGTAGGAGGTGTAATGAAGATTCTAGCTCTCTCGGACTGCCCCGTCTCTTTGTCTTCCATGTCTTCAAAATATGGTTTCAATTGGCTCGCATGGAAGACGGGGTGTATCTTCAAGTGATGGGGCACGTCAACCCGATATGAAATCTTGCCAGCATTGGCAACGATCTCAAAAGGCCCCTCATATTTGAGAATCAAGTTTTGATTCACACTCCGCAACGATTTGAATTGCCTTGGGTTGAGTTTCACCATAACTCGATCCCCAATTTGATAATCCACCGGACGCCGCTTACGATCAGCAAACTTCTTCATCTTCTGGGCTGCCTTGTCAAGATACGACCGTGCAAGGTCGACTTGTTCCTCCTAGGCTTTCGCCATCTGATAAGAACCCGGACTCTTCAAACCGGCATCAACGGGCAAGGATTGGGGCGTATTCGGCTGCTGCCCTGTTGCTAACTCAAAGGGACTCCTCCCCGTCACCTCTTTTCGCTGCAAGTTGTAAGAGAATTGGGCAGTGTCTAGCAGCTTGGCCCAATCCTTTTGGTTGGCACTAACATAGTGCCACAAGTAGCACTCCAACAGCGCGTTAATCTGCTCAGTCTGACCGTCTGTTTGAGGGTGGAAGCTGGTCGAAAAGTGCAATTCCAACCCCAAGAGATAAAATACTTTGCATCTCATACTTTGTATATTCTCTTATAAAGACTTGGAAGAAATATTGAAAATTGGCTCTTGCCTCCCAAAAAAACCTTGCCTTCCTTTCTTGCTTTCTTTACTGTTTGTGGCTTTGTTTGTTGACTGTCTTGCTTAGTGTTCCTTCTTGTCACGGGGTCAAATTTTCCACCTCGTGGGATAGTAATGAAGGCTTGCATATCTCCTCAAAACTCAGTCCAACCAAACACACAAGGAGCACTAAGCAAGACAGTCAAAAAACAAAGCCACAAACAGTAAAGAAAACAAGAAAGGAAGGCAAGGTTCTTTTGGGAGGCAAGAGCCAATTTTCAATATTTCTTCCAAGTCTTTACAAGAGAATATATTGTAAGCAAATCGATCGATAAAATCTTTGGCCAATGCATTCTAGCTGGGCCATTGCCTTGTTTCATGCGAGGTGAACCATTCTAGAGATTCTACGCACAGGCTTCGGCTGAAGAGCCACATCAATAGAGCTTCATCCCTACCAACTCCAACGAGCTGGTCGCAGTAGCCCCTTAAATGAACCATAGGGTTCCCCGCTCCTCCGAAAGTATCAAATTTTGGGATTTCAAACCCTTCTGGAAGGTCCAAATTTGAATGGATACATAAATATTCATAACTAAGCCTGGCGATATCAGCGATTCAGTGGAGCTCTTTCATGGCTTTCTTGATCTCTTCTTTTATGTACACTTTTGCCTCTTCCTTTGCCCTCCAATCTCTTTTCTATTCCTCATAATGGTCCAGCTCAGAACCGTGTACATCGTGATCGACAGGGATGGGAATTTGGAAAGTGTCCCTTTTAGGTACGGGTGGAGCTACGAAGGGACTCTTGGCATTTAGCGGTGGTGGAGCGGTTTGATGGTGGGTATTTTGAGGTTGGGGTGGCATTAGGGGGTGGTTGTTTTAGGAGGAGATGGAGTTTGGTAGAACGCAGAAGCATATTGGGGATTTTGGGTAGTTAGATCTATAACCTATGGATTCTGAGCAGGTGTAGATGGCTGAATCTGAGCTGGATCCATATTTGAGGAAAAGAAGTAGATTGGAGGTCTCCCATTAGTAGCGTTAGCAGAAAACCCTGGTGGAGGAAGATCCTGTCTCCTTTGCTTTTCAACTCTCATTTCTGCAATTTACTGCATTAATTGCAGAATCAATTCATTCTGGTCCGCTATGGTGGGTTGAGCCACCACAACGTCAGTGAGACTTACTTCTTCGTTACTGTCTCCCATGACTGTCTTTCCTTTGTTTGAGGTTTGTCTAGGGAAGGAATCTGCGGAACCTTTCTATCTGGTGAAATAGGGATGATCTGCCAACTTTTGATTGAGACAGAAAAGTTTCAAAGTACCTAGAAGGAAAATAACTCAAAGGAAGATTTGTTAGTGTAGATTCAGAACACAAAATGCATAATATTACACAGAGAGCAGATAAACACGCAAGTTGCTTTGTTTGATTATATCTTCAACTCACGAGTAAAAAAGGAAACACATTTTTTAACAAGCAGGAGTTTGCTTGCTTTAGTTTTGACACTGTCTCAGAAAGGCTAAATCACGTTGAACTAAGATCTTCTGGCAGCTTTTCTTTGACTTCCATTAATCTGGCCCTCATATCTTCTCAAAACATGAAGGGGGAGAATGAAATTTTTTAATGATAGGGCCGAGCCTACGAAATCTGCCTACGTATGTCACAAGGAGAATTCAGGCCTAACGTAGTTCGAGTACAAAAGAAAATATTCATTAATTCATTGAGATTACAAGGAAATTGAAAGACAACAAAGATTTAAAGATAATAATAATGACTACATCTCAGTCATCCTTCTTCTCGTTGCACCATCAGTCACGAGGAATAAACTTGACTCGAATCTTTCCCATGTTGATGAGGGATTCGAGGTCGTGGCAGAACTCAATATACTTTTCAATGTTGTGGTATGCAGCATTGTGATAGGGACAACGCTTCCAAACTCCGTACTGAAGATAATTCGATACTTCCAAGCCCCTGTAGAAATGGGTGAAGACTCCATTCTGAACTAATTCTGAGTAAATTTCCCTCATTGTTTTCTTGAATGGCATGAATGAGAAACGGTAGAATATGATCCTCTCTGCGATTGGTATATCAAGCCGCGGTTCATCACATGCAAGGAGGACGCCATCACCCCAAGTGTTTAGAGTATTGTCTATGTTGAACAAACGACGGACTGCGTTCTTAAACTCTATGCACTCTTATATCATATGCCCTTTCTGGTTGGGATGACACTCACAAGTCTTGTGGCGGTCCCCTGATTCCACTTGGGAAGACCCTCTTTCGACGGGCCTCATCATACGTCTAGGTCGATAATGCTCGAAAATGAGGGGCGCACGAAATGGCCTCTATCCTTTTTCGGTATTCCTACGGATATGCTTCGAGAAAAAAATTCTTGTCTTTTTTTGCCAGACGTCCTTCGAAAGAAGGTTTGCGGGCAAGTGCATCCTCATAACTCTCTTCGTTGATTTCCTCCTCAGGGCTCCTAGGGGGAAACAGTAAGTCATACATGCGCTTTTCGAGCTACTTTTGTGTGTCGATTTTCTCTTCTTCACTTGGCCAGTCTGGATACTCTTTCCCTTGTCCATAACAATGATTCACTTTTTCATGAGACAGTAGCATAATGTTTTAGGATTTGGGGTATGAGAAATGTTTTTGAGTGAGAAACTTAAGACTCGGAAAATTTTGGTCGGACAGTTTGTGATAGTGACTTGTACATTTATGGGAATTTTTGGCAGGGAGTGGGTTAACGATATCCTCATTCAAAGCAACATATCAAATAAATAGTTAAAACACATATATCGCATCGTAACTATACATGTGACCCGTTGTGCCAAGGGTAGGCCTAACAATCTGAAGGATGTATTGCATTATTTGAAACATGTTGTTGCACCCCCCAAAATAACTTTGCTTAAAATCACAACGTCCATTACATGGTTTCAATCAAATCGGGGTACATTTTCAGGTAATGGAATACAATGCGAATACAGATAGAAAATAATCCCACGCAGGGGAATTAGAAGGTCAATGGCTCTACTTCTCCTCTTGCTTTCTCTACTTCTTCGCGGATGATGCACTTGCTTGTTAACACGTACGGCTCAGCGAACACAACTTTGGGGAATGTCGGCATGACATGTAGATTGTTCATCTGCTCGTCTAGGGTCGCATTCAAACACATCAGACAAACCTTTTATCGGCTAGCTCTTGTGATGTCACAGCTAACAACCTCTGACTTTCTAACTCTCTAGACTAGTAATCTTGATCCCTTTGCTGAAATTCTTGCTCCCTTCGGTCCATTCTTGCTGAAAATGGTATGCATGGATTTAAAGCCTTGTCTGTACGTCTGCAAATTCTTGACCTACGCGTGGTGTTGGATTCACTACACCACACAGATAATTCTGCCACCATGTCTTGTATTCGTCGACATACCCAGCTTCGTATCTGCTTTTGTCCATACCCTATTTCATGTTGACACGTTCGTCCCATTCTTGGTGGATGATATTGATGAAAGGTATTTTCCCGCTACCGCTGTAATCAACGATAAAAGTTCTAGCATTCCCTTGGACGGGTGTGATTTGTGTTCTACCAAATTGCCGTGTCACTCTAGCTGGGTTGTAGGGTCGCAATCCTCTGATACCGGGAAGGATTAAAATTAGAAGTTTGGACCCCTGTGCTGCTATCATCTCGGACTTAAAGTCTGGTGACATCCAATGTATATCTTCTTCTCTCAGATAATAAAATACCCTCGCCCACGCATCCCTAGGAGTATGAATTGGGAACCTGCGAATAGAATTTGTAATTATCAAAGGGACTTGTCTGGCTTGGATTGACCAACTCTTGTGGTTGGACACCGTCCCTTTTGCAGAGATGCTCGGTCATCCACCATTGAAGTAGAATGTTGGAACCTTTTAAAATTGGGAATCCATTCTCACACAAACTCATATATCGTTAAATGTCGGCCAAAATGACCGGGCCAAACTTCAATATTTCTTTTCTTCTTGTTTCTTATCAATTCCTCTGAAGATGGCATCCACTACCATTACTACCCGGGTTTCAATCTCTTTACCTTTATCTTGAGGGAACACCATCGTTCCTAAAAGGCATGCGGAGAACGCAATGACTTGAGTTTGTCTCCAAGTACTGTGATCATGGAATTCGTTTGGAAATTGCGCAAATTAACTATCGTGCCCCCATCTTTTGAAGAATCTCATTAGTGGTATACTTTGGGCATACAACCAGTTAGCCCTTACTAGAAACAACATGTCTTTCAATTCTCCGGTAGTCGGCCTATCTGGTAAAAGAATGTGATGATCGGAACATCTTTTTCTCTTGCCGCATGTTTCGATAGAGTCTAGACAATCTTTAATTTCTTCTAATGTCGATGTTATTTCGACATCGCCAAATTGAAACACCATCCTTTCATCATCCAAAAACCGTGTTATTAACTCAACAAACGTGGGCCAAACCTTGAAGTCCATTGTCGAAGGTAAATGGCCCAGGTGAATCAATATTTCTCTCTTTTGGAAAGCTTTGAGATTGTTCAATCATAAGCGGTGAATGTCTGGTGTTTTGGTGACTATGTTGAAACTTAGGAATTGAATCAACATCTACAAAAACATACAACTTGTTAGTTGCCACCCCCTACGATACAACAAATAGTTAACAACTCAATACATCCTTTAGATTTAACACACATATATGATCGTCCTATCTAGCCGTGGGCTCTTTGGACTCAAGGTTGTCTTTCTAATGGACACAACATTCCTTGGGTGTTGGGTAGTCTTAGGCCAATGTGCTATTTTTCGAGATTGGGTTTCGCTCTATCTTAGTTTAACTAGGAGTGATTTGTATTTAGAGTAGAAAGCGTAACCCAAGCAGACTACTTAGGCTGGGAAAGTTAACGATCGATGAATATCAAGTAGGCAACTACACTCGTCAGGGTGCCCCGAGAAAAGTTTGGTTAACAAACGATTGCAAAACCGCATAATTGTCCTTTAAGTGGAAATGAAAATAATCGTTGTTTGACGGAGTTATGATGGATATCCCATGAATGCAACAGTTGGTAGAAAGCGATAAGTAAACAGATAAACAGTCAATATTCATATAGCCAAACATGCTAGTTTTAAGGTTAGAATTCTCCAATTCTCCAGCAGAGTCTCCATTTTTGTTTTATCCAAAAGGGAAAATATATGTTTTTGTAAGTTTTTGATTTTATAGAATCTCCACTTAATTTTGAGAAAATTAAGAAAACCTTTATTTTCAAAAGATTTAACAGAAAAATCAATTGAAAACTGAAAAGGGGTATGGAAATTCCTATTTATATTTTAGGAAGGTTATTACGGCACCTAAAATATTCGCTAATGCGATTTTCCGGCAACTAACTTAGTTTGGCTACAAATTTCTAACTCAAATTTTGAAATGAAAAATACTTGATATTGTTTAAAAGGTAAAATACTATTTATTGTCTTATCTTTTGGCTTGCGAAATTTAATTATTATTTTAAACTGACTTAGTCGCGATAGATTTAATTAAGTTGTTTAATAAAAAAATAGCGTATTGCGGGGGTTTGGGTTCTTTAATCCTAAGACTAGTGACAAATAAACAACAAGTAATTAGGCAAATAAAGAGAGATAGAGAGAGATTGGGTCCAAACCCGGGTTCTGTTCGCCTGGACCGGTGTTGGACCCATTGGTTTTGGGTTTTTGTACCTGTCCTAAACTAATAATACAATAATCAATAAATAATAAAAGACAACAAGGGATTAAGCCCCAAAATAACAAAATATAACTTAAGCTAAAATAAGTAGGCCTTTGGACCCAATCTTGAATTCCCGCCCTACTATATATCTACAGCATCCAAGATCTGTACGTCTATTTATATGCGATGAGGATGAGTTCATAGTGAACCCCTGAAGATTTGCATGCGAAACATAAACAAAATCACATTAGCAATAGATTAGAAAGACTAATATATTTTTTATAAAATAAAGAAATGAACAATATTATGATGATCAATAACTTAATATGATAAATTATAATAAATCAATAAAGATCAATTTCGCAAAATAGGTGGCTTAAACAGACTACTCTAACAACCATGAGAAGAACAAACGAAGATTATTTTTTTGATCCATAATCATGACTTTTATTTGATAACGCAATACTGTAGGCACGTATGATGTACAAGCCATGAATAAATCCCATTTTAGCCTCTGAAATTTAATGTGAAAGGGAAAACAGGGGTAGGAACATTTCAATACAAATTTCACACAATTCGTACAAACACTTAGAGCATGCAAGGCAATGCATATTTGAATATAAACCCATCATCAAGAGCTTTTATCATAATCTGATTTAATAAAATCATGTTCCCTCCTTAAATAATTATACTTCTATGCCACAAAGGGGGTCGCCAAATAAATCTAGAGAGGTTGGTTAATAAAAGAAAAAATAAAACGAAACTTTAGAGTTCACATGGTTGGCCTTGATCTTCCTAAAATGAGACTATATAAACATGTGCTACTAGGAAAGTTAGTTAAAGAGGACAAGTAAGATTGAACAACTAAAAATAATCATAAAAAAATGGAAAATATGTGCCAAGAGAAGACTCAAAATGCACCCAAAATAAAAAAAAAAAAATTAAAAAAATCGACCAATCTATCTTGAACAAGCTTCACATCTATTTAAGTAAAAAATATGGAAAAAGAGCAAAATTTCAAGTTGGAATCATAACTTCGAATGGATAAATAAGCATGTCCAACCTCATACTACAGATTCCAAATGGCAAACGAAAAGTAGTAATTGAATCCATAAATATTGACGTCTTGATTCGTCTATCTCAACTTGGGGTGAGAGAACGAAAAGTACAACGTCGAACGTTAAGCAATATCACAGATTTGCAACGACAAAATAAAAGACTAACATAAGTACAACTACAAGGCAATAGGAACTAGAAATACCACTAGTAAAAATAAGAGGATAATAAGAAATTGTGACTAAAGATTGATCTCAAAAAGTACTTTCATTATCCATACTGATATGCTAATTCATAATAAAATAAACAAAAGGCCACAATTTCCACCACAAGGAAATCCCTATTCTTACAGAACTATCAGAACAATACAGTCAACTAACGCAAGCAAATTAAAAGTTTCAGTCAACTAACGCAAGCAAATCCCTTTTCCGAAGCAACGTTTCGAGACTACGACGAGCGAGGAATATGCTAAGACTACGCACTAAGAGAAAGACTTAGAATCCTTCAAACTCAGAGACAGTAGAGAACCAAAAATGCTCGAATCAGCTCAAGAATTTTATGTGCTAAAGAATTTTGAACTCAGAAGAGTAGTTGCTTTCGGTATGATAAATTTCAATCTTAATAGAGAAACCCTTTCCTCTAGACAAATTTCAAAAGAAAGACTAATTTTTTTTTCCGCCCCGTCTAACTAAACCATGAAGAGATATTATATAGAGGGAAAATTGGGTCCAACAAATGAAAACGGGTGAGGGAATTTCGATTTTAAGCAGACCCAACTTCATCTTCTTATTCAAAATTTAAAAGTTTTTCACCAAACAGTCTTGACATCTTTTTATGGGAATTGAAATCATTCTTGAAAGGGAAACAATAGGGAAGACGACAAGGATCGATTCAAATGTCCTTGGGGTGAGACGTGGCTCGACCTCACAATCCCAATGATGATTTCGCGTGCCATGCCTTGCTGCTGCGAGGAAAGAGGAGAAACGGACGTCTTGGGGAAGACGACAAAGGGGAACGGGTCGTCCCCTACCTTTTGTACGGTCGCGCTTCTGCGAGCGCGGATTGCTCACGCGTAGTTGAATTCGTGGGTGGGAATCGCAACTCTTGCTGCATCGTTTAGAGAACGAGTGAAAAGAAAAAAAAGGGAATGGGATTTTCGTGCGTCACTGTTGTGTTAACATTGAAGACGCTTTGATTGATTTTTTTCACTTCTGGTCTTTTATCACGCGTGAGGGGGAAAGAAGATATTGGTATAGGAGTCGGGGCGAGTTAAAGGGATTTAGTATTATTTGGGTATTAAATATGGGCGGGATTGTTGAAAAACGAAAGTGAGGATGGGCCACTGGTTAGGGTAAAGCAATCGAAGGGAATTCGACTAAAAATTGGGGTATTGGGTCAAATTTTGTATCAATAATTGGCCCAAACTTTATCCAAATGGATTAATGTTACATGGTAACTAGATAAGATGAATTAATACAAATTAATTAAAAGAGCTTTCTTAATTTCAATGAAAATAAAATAATCGACTTTATTAAATCAGACACGTAGACTATTAAGGCTAGATTTAAAAGTGGAGTTTGTTTGAAAAAAATATAAAAAAAATAAAAATCTTTTGAGGCAATTTTTGAATATTTATAAAATGACCCATTTATATATAATAGATTATAAAACATATATATTACCTAAACTATAGAAAGATAAATTAATAAATTTAATTTTAAACTAAGGGTCTCAACCACAAGTTACTAAAGCTAATTTAATAAAGTGTTAAGTAAAACTAAAATTTGTTGAGACAATTTTCGAATATCCTATAAAATAAGCTAATTATAAAAAAAACATATAAGAATATACATCGTTTTAAAACTAAATAAAGAAAAAAAAATCAACTAAAATTAAGTTAAAATGACTTAAAAAATATTTGAATCTTATAAAGTCGGCTATTTCAACTCATTTAGAATTTAAAAGCCCGTGAATTAATTTCTAGCGAGTAGGGTCAAAATTGGGTGTCAACACAAAGCATGTAAATGCAAATTTTATTGATTTTCGTGTGCTATAGTCAGTAGATTTTTTTTATATGAAATTTTTGAAAAAAATGGCCAAAATTTTTCTTGGACGTCCTTTAAGACATTAGTAATGAACCTAGTTCGTCCTGCGGGGATACATACATATTTTCAAGTTTAAACGAGTTCTAAAGTAGGTAAATGCAACATTTGTCAATTTTCACTTGCTATATAGTCCATGGATTTTTTGTGATATGGAATTTCCAAAACAAAAATGACTGAAGTTTTTCAAACGCATTCATTAAGAACTAAGCGATTGACCTGGTTTGTCAGCAAGGAAGACGGGCACATTTTAAGTTCAAACGAACCCCAAAGCAGGTAAACACATATTTTGCCATTTTTTTTGTTCTATGGTCCATGAACTTTTTGTGATATAAAATTCTAAAAGATTATCAAAACTTTTCATAAATGTCCGTTAAGACCCTAGTAATGGACCTAGTCATCTCGCTGGGAAAATGGGCGCATATTCAATATCAAATGATCCAAAAATAGGTTGACGCATACCCTCTACCGTCAACCCCCCGCCGCCCGACTCGTCCCTGCTTCTATCCTCTGCACCCCACCCCACCCTCACCCCCGCGTATACCCTCCACCCCCCGCCTCCCTCACCCTCTACCCTCTTCCCCTACCCCATTCCCTCCCTCCTACCCCTAACCCCCTCCACCCCCCCTCCCCCCGTCTTACCCTCTAACCCCCCTTCCTTCCCCTCCCTTGCTACCCTCAACCCCCAACCTCCCCTTCCCCACCCCCTTCCTACCCTCTACCCCTACCCCCTACCTCCCTCTTCCTACCCTCTACCCACCTTTATAATCTAAACCCTTTACCCTTCTAATCACCCCCTTCCTACACTCTACCCCTACCCCTCTCTACCCTCCCTCCTACCTTCTACCCTTCTACCCCCCTCCTAAACCTCTACCTTTCTACCCCTTCCTACCCATCCTACCCTTAGCACCTACCCCCCTTCCCCTCACTCCCTACCACCCTCCCCCCTTCATACCCTCTACCCCCCCCCCCCCCCCCTCAATTTTTTTTTCTATCCTCTACCCCTACCCCTCCCCTCTTTCCAACCCTATACCCCCACCCTCTACCCTAAAAACCTCGTCCCCCTTTCCTACCCTCCCACCTCCCCCCTCCCATCTTCTACCCTCAACCTACTACCCTACCACTACCCCCCTCCCCTCCTCCTACATGTACCCCTCTAAAACCCTTCCCGTTTCTACCCCTACCACCTTCCCCTTTTCTATCATCTACCTACCCCTCAATCCCCCCCTCCCTCCCCTCCTCTTACCCTCTAACCCCTACCTCCTACACCCTTACAACTTTTCCTACCCTCTACCCCCCCCCTCCTACATTCTACCTACCCCCTATCCCTACCACCCTCTTATCTCTACTACCCCCCCCCCTACCCTCTACCCTCATACCCTACATCCCCACCCTTCCTACCCCTCTCTACCACCCCTACCTTCCCTCCCCCGTTTCTACTACCCCTAACCCCACTCTCCCTTCCTGCCCTCTACCCCCCTTCCCCCTCCTACCCTCTAACCAAACCCATTCCTCTCTTCCTACCCACCCCCCCCTTCCCCCTCTTTCTACAACTTTCTACCTCTACAACTTCCTACCCCCCTACTCCCTCCCCCCTTCCTACCCACCTTCAAAACCCCTTCCCACCTTCCTACCCCTACCCTTCCCTCCACCCCCACCCCCCTTTCCCCCCCCCTCCTACCCCCTACCACCCTTCCAATACTCGCCCCTTCTCTACACTCTCACTACCTATACCTCCCTCCCTACCCCCTTACTCCCTCCTACCCCTAACCCCTCCCCCCTTCCTACCCTCTAGCCCTCCCTTTTTACCCCATACCCCCTCTTCCTACCCCTTTCCCTCCTACCCCCTTTTCCCCCCTTCCTTCCTACCCCCCTCCCCGCTCCAACCTACCCCCCTTTCCTAACCCATACCCCTCCTTCTTAACCCCTTCCCCCTCCCCCCTTCCTACCCTACCCCTTGTTCCCCCTTCCTACCCTACCACCCCTTGTTCCCTTCCCCCCCCCCCCTTCCTACCCTACCACTCTACCCCCCTAGCCCCCCTTCCTACCCCTCCTTCCCCCAACATCCACCTACCACCCTTCCCCCTCTTTACTACTAACCCTACCCCTTACCCCCTTCCTACCCCCTACCCCACCTACTACCCTCTACCCACCCCTAACAAACCCCTTCAACCTCCTTACCCCCCTACCCCATCGTAACCCTCTACCCCATACACCCACCCCCCTACTCCCCCCCCCCCCAAACTATCTACCCCTCTCCCCCCTTTACCTATTTCTTACCAACTACACACAAACCTACCCCCCTTCCTACCCCCTAGCGTCTACCCCCCCTCCTCCTACTCTCTAACCCCTTTACCCCATACTTCCCTACCCCCTCCTTATTACCCTATAACCCCTTCTTCACCCCCCTCCTACCGTCTAACCCCCGTTCCCCCCCTTCCTCCTACCCCCTACCCCCTATTCCCCCTACCCCTTCCTACCCCTTTCTAACCCTTCCCCTCCTTCCACACCACACCCCTACCCCCTCTGGCCCCCCTTCCTATCCCCTACCCTCCTCCCACCCCTCCCCCCTCCCCAATCCTACCCCTCTCCTACCCTCTACCCCCGTACTCCTCCCCTTCTACTCCCTACCGCTACCCCCTATCCCCTCCTACCCTTATATCCCCCTTCTCCCCCTTCTCCCCCTTCCTAACCTTCTACTCTACCCTTCCCACTCCCCTCCCCCCTTCCCCCTCCCCCTTCCTACCCCTCCTTGCCATCTACCCCACCTACCCCTTCCTACTATCTACCCCCCCCCCTTCCTACCCTCTACCCTACACTCCTCCTTTCTCCCTTCTCCCCTCCCTCCTTTCTACCTTACAACAATCTACACCCTCCCCCTTTCCTACAACTTTATCCCCCTTTCCCGCCATACATCCTTCCCCCTTCCAACCCCCCTTACCCCCTACCCTTCCCTACCTTCCCCTTCCAACCCCCCTTACCCCTACCGTTCCATATATTCCAACCCCTATCCCCTCTACCCTGCCTACCTCCTTCCTACCCTTCAAACCCCCTCTATCCCCTACCCCCTACCCCCTACCCCCTACCCTCCTCCCCCCTTCCTACCCTCCTACCCTTCCCCCTACCAAACCCTCTCCCCCTAGACCCTACCCCCTCCCTTCCCCACTCCTACCCCTCTAACCCCTTACCACACCGTTCGAACCCTCCTCCCTCTACCACCCTCTCGTACCCTCTTCCCCCCCTTCCTACTTCCTACTCCCTTACCCTCTACCCCCTACCTCCCTTCGTACCCTCCCTACCCTCTAACCACTATCCCCCCTTCCTACCCCCTTCCCCCTACCCTCGCCCTTCCTACCAACTACCCTCTTTCTACCCCCCCCTAACCCCTCCTCTATCCCCCCTTCCTACCCACCACCACTTCTACCCCCTTCCCTTTCCTACCCCACTCCTTCCTACCCTCTACTACCCCACCCCTATCCCCCTTCCAACCCCCTCCTTCCTATCATTTACCCCTACCCCCCTTTCCCACCCTTCCTACCCTTCAATCCCCCCTACCCCCTCTTCCCCTTCCCCCTTCCTACCCTCTACCCCCTACTCCCTACCTTCTACTCCCCTTCCCTCCATCCTAATACCCTTTACCCGTTCCCTACTCCGTCCTACCCTCTACCCTCTCTACCAACCCCCTCCCACCTATCCCCAACCCTTTCTACTACTACTACCCTCTTCTATGTACCCCCCACCCCCCCCTTCCCCCTCTACCCTCCTACCCCTTCCTCATTCCTAACCCCTCATACCACTACTCCCTCCTACCCCCAACCCCTTAGCCCCCCCCCCCTCCCAAGTAGAGAACCTAATAAAGTGGAAAATTGACAATGAAGAAAACATGACATTAATAAGATGCAGTGCGTAACATGCAAGAACCATGAAACCACAACAACAAATGCCAAAAGCTAAAAAAAATACTTAAATAAGCTTTTACTACTACAAGCATTTGACTTGCCTCCATATTTTCTGTGAGCAGAAGATGTGTCATATAAAAAACATGGGCTTCTCATGTCAATCATGGCCATAGAAAATGGCATATTCCTTCAAAGTCGCATCTTGTTTGCCTTGGTTTAGAACACTACGTGGAAACCATGTTTAGAAGCCTACCAACTGTCCCATAAATCATTTTTTACAAAACGAGAGAATGTCTCCCAAATTAAATTTGATAATGTTTACTCACTGTAAAGTCTTATTTTTCAACATCCATTTCCTCTTTCTCATACATATGAAGTGAGGGTTCTCCAAAGAGTAGAGATTTAAGAATTCCCACTACACTTTTTCCATCCATATCAAAAAAGAAAAAAAATCTACACTAAAGAGTAGAGATTTAAGAGACATCATATATGGTGTCATACTAGGAAATACTCAAGTCTGTATGACAACTGGATAGGATTGTGTGCACTATACTATGCCACATCAATATCTCTTGTGATGAATGAATTCAGAATGTTAATAAGGTACAGACCAATGGAGGATGGAATAAGGAGAAATTGGCACAGCTCCTACCTGAGGATATAGTGGAGCACATCACTAAAACCATACAACTACCAAACACTAAACAAAAGATTGACATCACATAGTAGTTACTGGAGGACTCAAAGTCCATGGTAGTACATCAGACTCAAAGGCCATAAGACGGAGACCTATTATCACATGTGGTCTAAAGTACTTCCTGTAAAAATCTTTTCTATGTGATGATTTTGGAAGTACAAATTACCACTAGATGATGCACTAAAGAGGATGATAAATAACATGGTATCTACATGCTGATGTTGCTCAAATCATAAGGAGGAAGGCATTCTATAATCTAGTAAAAAATACCACATCACTTGTTTCATCCATATGAAAAAAACCAAAATTCGAGAATTCTACACTATGATTTGGAATCTGATTAAGACAATTCCAACTACACTTGTTTCATCCATATGAGAAAAACAAAAATTCTACACTATCACCTAACTACACACTAGGCTTTTATAGCTTCTAACCCATCTTCCTGTATTCTGCAGAAAGAAAGAAAAATAGAGGCAAAAAGACTTGTTAAAAACAATGGCACTAAGTCGAGATACTCATAATTTCAATTTACAAAAAAAACTTAAGGATTTATCTTGTTGATTGCACCAAAGAGCAGCAGCTTGAAGTGTTCAGAGATGAGCATAAAGTTGGCTCTGGTACAACATTACAAGAACAAGATTAGAATATGGTTAAGATCAAATCGGCTTGATCTTTTTGTGTGAAAGGGCATGATTTTTGGTGAAGTATTCCCTTGGACTTAAAGTACATGATGGATTATTGGCTTACAAATTCAAGATCACTGTCTGATCTTATGGTTTGAATTATTCTATTGAACTGGTTTTCAACCATATTGGCAAAAGATTTGAAAATGTGCAATGCATTGCTTTTACAACTCAGTAGATGTGTCCAAGTGCATCTACTAAAATCATCAACTAGGGTAATGAAGTATATTGAAATTGTCATGAGTAGGTACATGGTAGGGTACGCACAGATCAACATGAAGTAATTCAAGCAGTTTAGATGTAGTGTGAGTTTTGGGTGGAAGAGTAGTCTGGTCTGTCTAGCCATAGTGCATATGTTGCAAATGAAAGACTGCTTAGGGGAAAATTTCATAGGGATTGATGAGATGCCCTTCAATTTTATAAATGGCACATGGCCTAGCCTGTAATGCCATAAGAGATCATTGTGATTTGTATGATGTCAATGGAACATAGAATCAGAAACAACATTGTGTGCATATTGACACTCAATTTTGACTCTCGATAATATAAATCAATTGACGAGTTTCTTAATTATAAACGATTTGAAATAATTAGTTTTTATAAATTATAAAATAGTTTTAAGTTATTTATTTTACCATTTCTATAGATTTTATATACATGTTTTATATAATTAGTATATATTCTATGAACACTTCGAAAATCATCTTAAAATTTTATTTTTAGGGATTACTTTGTTAAATTAACTTTGATTAAATTATGGTTTGAATTTTTGATTTAATTATTTCATTTTCAAGATTTAGAAGTTCATCAATTGATATTATTTAAATTCGTCTAGATTAAGTTTAGCCAGACTTAAATTTTAGCTAGTCCGACGTTATTGGCTACCCATCTCCAAATGTAACTCACATTTTTTCCATATCATCCCACCCCTAACATTTCTTATTTCAGCCCACTCCATCTTTCAGCCCAAATCCTTCAGAATTTGTAGCAGCCCAACCTTTTTCAGCATCGGCCCACCTCAAAATATTGCAGCCCCTCCAAACATCACTTAACCTGACCCGTCCTTTCTCCTTTTTCCAGAACAGATGCATACAACAATTCCCAAAGCATGCTACAACAAAAGGAAAGAAAAAGAATCGTGATTTCTAGCTCATAGAAGGCACATGATGACGAAGGCAAAGTCGATCTCGGTAGATCGTGATTCCCAGCCGCAACTCAGCCCCAAGCGTGCATAGGAAGAAAGCAGCAAGGACTTCTTCAAATTTTGTTGTTCGCCCCTGTTTCTCGTACGATATCCAGCAGCAGCAGTAGGCTTTCGTCCTTGCAACCCCAAGATAACTCCACATATCTACTTCAAGGATGGGAGAGCAGATCGAGCCATTGAATTCTCCTTTTTCCTCTTTCGGAATAGGACAAAAAATTCAGAAAAGGTTTTCCCCTCTTATTTGGTGAAAGATTTTTGAATTTTCAAAGTTATGGGCTTAGGGGACATCCATTTTTCTTCAAGTTCGGAACCCTAATCTCCTCCTATATATATTTTCTTTAACCGCTTAGTTAGGGGGAGGAAAATTTTTGAGGGGCAGTCGAAAAAAAAAGGAAGAAATTTATGAGTGAATTACTGAAAAATAGTAAGAGAGAAAAATAAATATCGAGATCTCACATTTTGGGAGTTTGAACATAGGCTTCATTTTTTTAGAGTATCGGATTTAGAGTTGATTTCAGATACTTGGGTTTTGCTGTTCGTGTTGAAATTGAAGTTATCGGATATTTTTTTCTCTAGTGTGAAGTCACTGTGCCTCTCTGCTCGTGGGGTCAAGTTCGCTATCAACAGAAAGGTGCTATTTACTTTTTCGTAGTGTTCTTAACCTCTCTTTCTGTTTTGAAATGATGGCCTGAGTTTTATAACTTCTGTTGGTGTTTGCTGGTTTGTTAGTTGCTATTAGATTGATATCGTCGATGTGTGTTTTGGAGTTTGTTTCCTTTTATATCAGCAACTCGTTTACTTCTTGACACTTGATTCCTCCTTTCACCCTTTCACCTCATCGAAAGAATAGGTTAGAAGGCCAATATTTCGAGCGTTTTCTTAGCGATTTCGTAACTTGGTCTAGTCACAGCTTCGTAGATTCACATATGATGTTAATATTTTTCAGTCATCCTGTTTGTATTGCTGCCTGTTTCCTTGTATCATCTTGATGTTGTTTTTGCACGTCGAAGGGATATTTATTCTCTTGTCATTTGGTCTAATATGTGTGAAGGATTTCGTTTCATTCGTTTATTTGGTTTTGTCTACTGTTAGCGGGATGATACTCGCGTCTAGTTTAAGAGTATCGTGGCCGGGAAACATGTGAAGCTACGACTTGTATTATGTTCTCTTGTGTTTGAAATCCCTTTCTCTTCGTTTTCCTTTTGAATATGTTCAAATGGAGTTGTATGAGTCCGCATATTGATTCTTAGCAATAGTCAATTATTAAAACCTCTTATTGTTTCGTAGTGGCTTTTTCGCATTCTCAAAGGCCATGAGTAAGTTAGCCATGGTTCTTTAGTTTCTATATATTTTTTATTTCATGTTATGTGTTTTATGCTAGTTTGAAATATGCTTAGTTGACACATATAGCAAAGTTTCCCTTTCTGCTTGGAATGTGCTACCGCAAAATTGCTGACCAGATTTTGCATACGAAATTGGATTGATTTTTTTTGAAATCTGGAGTGCTGCTTGCCTACATGTAGTTATCCTCTTTTAGTTATAACCTGTGGTATGTGTACTGATACAAGGATCAAACTCATCAGTTTATTCATGCCATAAAATATTTGCTTGTCTATATGAAGCTTGTGGCCAGTTTTCTCGTTATTGAAAGCATGTTGTGAGAATTTCTTAGGAAATGAAGGGGAAAAATCGATCCATGCACTTTGTTCTTCTTTAATTTATTTTTCATATAATCATTCTAATTAAATTTCCCGCTTATTACATTTTCTGTTACCTATTGTGTTTCTAGAAATAATTCAATTAAATTTACATATGGGAGTTAATCATTAAGTTTCTTTCCAAATCTAGATAATGTGAATTTTTTAATAGGGAAAATACACAAGTACCCCCTCAACCTATGCTCGTAATTCCAGAGACACACTTATACTATACTAAGGTCCTATTACCCCCCCCCCCTCGAACTTATTTTATAAGTAATTCTCTACCCCTTTTTAGCCTACGTGGCACTAGTTTGAAAAAAAAGTCAACTATCATTGGGCCCACAAGATAGTGTCACGTAGGTCGAAAAGGGGTTAAAATTACTAATAAAATAAGTTCAAAGGGGTAATAGGACCTTAGCATAGTATAAGTGTGTCTCTGAGATTTCGGGCATAGGTTGAGGTGGTACTTGGACATCATCCCTTTTTAATATTGTCTTTCCTTGGTTGTCATTATTGTATTTCATGGCTAAGTTTTCTGGAATATCACATCTTTGGACAGAGCATGGTCATCTTTAGCTATCATAAAATCGATTTTCCCCTAGACCCTATTGATTATTGTGTTTAATTTTTAACCGTCTGGAATCACCGTAATCTTTTATCTTTGGAAAGCTTGTCTATAGCTATGATTTTTTGTGTATAGCGCCTTGCATGTGAAAAAAATAATAAATAAATTCATCGTGAAGTTTGCTTGTCTAAAATAGCTTATTTTGAATTTTCCCGCTTTTAATAAAGATTGATAACTTTCATTAATTAGTTATTTCCTTATCGATAAATATTCATCCTTTTATCATTTTTTTTCCATGTAAAATTCGTTCGAGTTCCATCCTGAATTCACGCTTCCCTTGCATTATTGGAGAGTCGTAAAGACTCATCATCCCTCTTTTCGAGTCAATCCATAAAATGATGAATGAATCTTTGAGTCAAAATCGAAGCAAGTCAAAAGAGTTGAAGAGATTGAGACAATTAATCCATGTTTATATTTTTATCGTATTGTATTTGTTTTGGGCATAAGCCTTTGTCGCTTTTTATTTTTGGTATTTATTATTTTTTTAGACTAGGACAGGTACGAAAGAAAATGGGTCGAAAACCCAAAGATTCAAATGGATTAAAACTCAAAAAATAAATAATAAATAAATTATCTGCTTTAAATTATCTACCTTGTTTATTCACCGTTAGTTTTAAAGTTAGGAAAACTCGAATCCTCGTGGAGCACCTTAAAGATTTTATCAAGTCGAAATCACTAATTTTGCGAATGACTCATTTCGAGAATAAGCTAACATTCAAAACATTCGACTTTTAACCATTCTTTTTATGAATTAAGTTAATCATAGTTTTAGCCAAACAGTTCGTTGTCGGTCAATCGTATTAAGCGGAATGTTTTAGGTGCCTAACACCTTCCTAAAACATTAGTTTGAATCCCCGAACCCTTTAAATTATTTTCAAATGATTTTCTCTGTTAAGTCATTTGAAAACAAAAGTTTTCTTAATTTTCTTTAAAAATTAAGTGGCGACTCTTTAAAAAATTGAAAACTTTTCAAAAACAAATATTTTTCCGATTTCGGATACAATGGAAATGGCGATTCCGCAGGAGACATTTGAGAGGATTCTAACCTTAAAACTAAGATTATTTGGCTAAGTGTATGTTTGTTTATCTGTTTATTGCTTTATTAAACTGTTTCATTCATCGCATGACATCTTCCATCAAACGACAATTATATTCATTCCCACTAAGGATGATTATGCGGGTTCACAGTCGTTCATTAACCAAAATTTTCTCGCGGCACCCTGACGAGTGTAGTTGGCTACTTGATAGTCAACGACCGTTAACTTTCCCAGCCCAAGTAGTCTGCTTGGGTTACCCTTTCCACTTTAAATACAACCCACTCTTAGTCAAACTAAGATAGAGCGAAACCCAATCCCAAAAATAGCACATTGGCATAAGACGACCCAATACCCAAGGAGTGTTGGGCCCATTAGAAAGATCGCCTTGAGTCTAAAGAGCCTACGGCTCGATAGGACGATCATATTTGTGTGATAAATCTGAAGGATGTATTGTGTGTTTAAATGTTTGTTGTGTCGTGGGGAATGACAATTAACTTGTTTTATGTTTTGGATGTCGATTCAGTTCCTTCATTTCAACATGGTCCCCAAGACGCCAGACATTCTTCGTGTATGGTGGGACAACACCTCAAAGATTGTCAAAAGAGAGAAAATATCGGTTCACCTTGGTCACTTACCTTCAATAATGGACTTCAAGGTATGGACCACATTTATCGAGGTTATCACTCGGTTTTGGGACGATAAGAAGATGATTTTTCAATTTGGAGATGCCGAAATAACGCCCACGCTAGAGGAAATTAAGGATTTTCTGGACTCTATCGGGACATGTGGCAAAAGGAAAAAATGTCCAAATCATCACATCCTTCTTCCAAATAGGCCAACTAGTGAAGAATTGAAGAATATATTGTTACTAGTAAACACAAAGTGGTTGGAAACCCACAATATACCACTAATGAGATTTCTCGAGAGATGGGGGCATAATACCTATTTAAGACTATTTCTGAATGAATTCCACAATCACAGTACCTGGAGGCAAACACAGACTATCGCTTTCTCTGCATTCCTTTTAGGAACTATGGTATGCGCTAGATATGAAGGAAAGGAAATCGACACCCGGGTCGTGATGGTAGTGGACGCCATGTTCAGAGGAATTGGTAGAAAACAACAAGAAAAAGATATTGTAGTTCGGCCCCAGTCATTTTGGCTGACATTTATCGATCTTTAAGTCTGTGTAAAAATGGGTTCCCGTTTTCCCAAGGTTGCAACATTCTACTTGGTGGTTGATTGAGCATCTCTGTAAAAGGGATGGCGCACAACCACATGAGTTCGCCGAATCGAGCCAAACGAGTTATCTTGATAATTATGAAATCTATCTAAGTGTTTGCAAATTTCCAATTCATACCACCAGGGATGTGTGGGCGAGGGTATTTTATGAACTGAGGGAAGGAGATATACACTGGATGTTACCGAATTTTAAGACCGAAAGGATAGCAGCACAAGGGGCCAAACTTCCATTTTTAGTCCTCCCTGGCATCAGAGGATTGTGGCCTTACAACCCAACAAGAGTGATGCGATAATTTGGTAGAACACAAGTCATACCGGTCCAAGGAGATGGTATCTCTTTTGTTGTCGACTACAACGAGAACAACAAAATACCTTTCGCTAAGATCATCCTCCAGGAATGGGCCGGATGTGTCAACATGAAGTGGCATATGACCGAGAACAGATATGAAGCTGGGTATGTCGACAAATACATGACATGGTTGCAGAATAATCTGCATGGTGTAGTGAATCTGATACCACGCACAGGTCGAGAAATTGAAGACGTACAGACAAGGCTTCAGATTCATGCACACCATTTTCATCACGAATGGGACCGAAGGGAGCAAGAATTTCAATAGAAGGAGCGAGAATTTCAGAAGACAGAGCAAGAATTTCAACAAAGGGAGCGAGAGTACCAATTCCGAAAGTCAAAGGGTTTTAGCTGTGACGTCACAAGATCTAGCCGATACAAGGGCTTATATGATGCGTTTGGATACAAACCTGGACGAGCAGATGAACATTTTATGAGCCGTACCAACATCTTCCAAAGCTGTGTTCGCCGAGCCATACGTTTTCCACCAGCAAGTGCATCATCCACGAAGAAATACAGAAGGCCAGAAGAGGAGCCTGCGCCATCAACCTTTTAACTCCCCTCCATGGGATTGTTTTCTATCTGTATTCGCATCACATCCCCCTACCTAAATGTACCCCGTTTCATTAAAATTATGTAATAAACGCTATGATATTTAGTGAGGTTTATTT
This sequence comes from Solanum peruvianum, assembly GCA_027705065.1. Classification (NCBI taxonomy): domain Eukaryota; kingdom Viridiplantae; phylum Streptophyta; class Magnoliopsida; order Solanales; family Solanaceae; genus Solanum; species Solanum peruvianum. The sequence goes on along the minus strand of JAKWJD010001760.1, from coordinate 30,912,892 downwards.
TATGGATACAACTATTTGGTTAAATAATGCAATACATCCTTCAGATCGCTAGGGCTACTGATATAACGTGGTTTCACGGTATAATTAATACTTTTTCCTTAAGTTTAGTGTGTCCGAAAGCCTTGTTTGTGCTAATTTTGATATAAGTTTCTCTTTGTTTTGCAGGAAATCTGTTCAAAGCTGAATGCGGAGATTTTGAGCGAAAATTGCAGAAGAGACCACCTACGGAGCTTATGACGGTCCGTCGTGCTTGTGACGGTCCGTAGGTGGCAGCGTAGAGAAGCTGCTGAAGGAAGATGGGGAAGTCTGACCAAGTGTGGGATTACGAAGCTTGTGACGGTCCGTCATGGCCATGACGGTCCGTCCTGCAGGTCCGTCGTGAAGATCAGAGAAGTGATCCCAGTACCCAGATTCCAAGAGTTGAAGTATTTTGAAACGAAGACCCTCGACGGACCGTCGTGCCTATGACGGTCCGTCACACTTGCCGTCGAGGGGAATGAAGAAAAGCAGTAGAAGAATTGCACCAAGTATGGGACGACGGAGCCCACGACGGTCCGTCATGACCACGACGGTCCGTCGCGTGATCCGTCGACCCAGCCGCGTTTTGGCAGATTTCCAGTAATTAGAATCCTTGTTTAATTAGGTTTTTATTTTTTTATAAATAGTTCGAAAAACCTCGTTTTTGAGGTCAGACTCTTGGAGATTAACATCATATTATTAGACTTTGTGTTTGAGTGTTTGATTGTTGGAGATTCTTACAAGTAACTTTTGGTGATTAATCAAGCAAATTTTCGGACTTTATTCTTTCTCATTAAAGTAAGTACATGAATTCTTGTTTAACATATTTGAATATTGTGTTTATGGCTATGAGGAACTAAACTCCATAACTAGGGTTGTGGGAACCATAGGCAAATAATGAGATAAACCCTAGCTAAAATAACAATTCTAGAATAGTGTCTTGCATGTATTAATAATTCTTCGCTTAGAAGTCTTTTTAACGGATGATCAACGTTAGAACTCGCCTTAATGCTACTTGCCGGACCAAGGAGGTAGATAATAGGAAAAGAATTATTAACATAGATTTAGTGTATACTATCTAATAGGCTAGTATTGATTGGTATGAGGTAATAAATGAGTCAAATATCGAATACGATGCTTAATATGAGGTAAAGATGAGGGTTAGGAAAGCAACACACGTAGCCGGACCAAGGTGCGGAGTGAGATTTTCTAGATGCCGAACCAAGGATTTAGAAATACATAACTTATCACTTTGCATGCAAGATACTAGGAAAGAATTGTTATAGTTAGAATTATCAAGTTATGAACCTATGGGGAACACGTAAACCCTAGTTACTTCGATTAATTGATTAAAACCCAAAATTAAAAGCTGTAAGTGTCTCTGTCAAGTTCGTTAGTTATTTTTACTTATTAGGAAATACAAACCCCCTTTATGCTTTTACTTTTTAAGGAAGTCATCAACCGAACAATAGTAATAACAAGTTGAAGTTAAGTCTAAACTATTTTCCTCGTGGGAACGATCCCAACCTCACTAGTTGGGTTATTTACTTGATGCGACCGCTTTACTTCTCATTTGAGAAGTAAGTTTGAGCGTATCAAATCCCTTGGCACAAAGGGTCACATGCATGACTAGGACGCGATATATGTGTGTTTAATTGCTTAGGTGCTATGTTTCTATGAACGAGGATATTGTAAACCCTCTCCTATCCAAAAATTTCCAAGGAATATACAGAAGTCAATATTACAAAATGTCCGACCAAAATTTCCAAGTCTTAAGTTTCTCACTCAAAAGACATCCCCTATACCACAAATCCTAAAACATTACTCTACCGTCTCAGGAAAGACAAAATCACTGCTATGGACAAAGGTAAGAACATCCAGATGGAACTCGCTGAAGAAGAACTACAGAGAAAGATCGAACGGATCACTCGGGAAATTCAAGAAGCCAAGGAGGAAGGGCTCAGAGTTGACATGGACACCACAATCTACAAAGCTGCAACCGTGATGTTGGAGAGTTGGGAACAAAAATAAGCCACAAAAATATAAAAGTAACTAAAATAAGCCACTATTTTAGTAAGTAACTAAAATAAGCTTAGTGGAAGAAAAAGTCCACTATATCCAATTTTCTAAATATTTTCCGTTACTATCATAACGTTTATTTTTAATATATAACGGAACTTTTTCTTCCACTTTATAAGGTGGAACTTTTTATTCCACTTTATAAAGTGGAAGAAAATCTTCCACTTTATAAAAAGTTACATTTTCATCTTCACCTTCTCTCCTTCTTCTTTTCATGGCTTTCAAAAAAAAATCATTTTGAAGATGGTCATCTGCATCAAAAATTCACTTAAAAAATAAGTGTTAGACATAGAGATAATCATCTGCATCAAAAATAGGCGAGACATGAAAATTTGAGGATGTCCCAACATTTTCCGTCATTTCAAAGTGTGAGGACTGACCAAAATAATTATTTCGTCCATAACTTGGAGCGATATTCCTATCTTGCTGAGGTAAACCGCTACAAAACATAAAATAATAAAAGATAATAAATAATATAAATTAATAAATAATTGAAAAAATCAACAAACAATAATTGAAATATAATAATTGAGCATTACCGATCACTATCATTGATAGTTTTGTTTAAATCAAAATCATATCGGCCGGTAAGAGTAATTTGATAATGAGTCATTTTAGAAAAATCAGTAGATTGAGTTATCGGAAATCCATCAATGCTATTATGATTTTCTAATTAGGGATGAACATCGACCGATAAAGGAGAACGTTATTGACTAATCTTAGGCTCCTTCCTAACATAGATTCCAAGTATTGTTGACTTGAGTTGATCTATATAGTCATTTGGAACCCTTAAAAAGTCGGTCAACGATTCGTCATTATATATAATTCACTAAAATTTACTTGTCCTTGTGATAAAAATGAAGTAGGGTATTTTTCAGTTATAATCAAATTACAATTGTACTGTTTATAACCCATTCTTTTATAAATTGATGAAATAAATTTATGATATCGGACATTTATTGGATATTTAGCATTGTGTTTGGGAGGACAATTAATAAAATGGTATTTCCGTCATGTAATTTCGCCATCCCAATAAATTGAAACTTTTACTTTAGGTGTAGAAGATATTTTTTTAGATTGGAATGAACAAATATAGAAGACTTTATGTTGTAGGTGCTATCAACTATGCATAAACATCCTTAAATAGATTTTTCAGAATAAAATAATAAAAATACATAATGAAATATTTTTTTCCGTTTTAATGACATATCAAATCAATATAATTTATATGACAACACTGAAAAAGCTTCTCTAAGACGTGAAAAATATTCTTCTTATAAAGTGTAATAAAAAGTTCCACTTTATAAAGTGTAATAAAAAGTTCCACTTTATAAAGTGGAATAAAAAGTTTCACTTTATAAAGTGGAAGAAAAAACTCCACTTTATAAAGTGTAAGAAAAAGTTTCGTTATATATTAAAAGTAAACGTTATGAAACTAACGGAAAACGTTTAAATTATTAGATATAGTGGAACTTTTTCTTCCACTAAGCTTATTTTAGTTACTTACTAAAATAGTGGCTTATTTTGGTTACTTTTATATTTTTGTGGCTTATTTTAATTCTCAACTCGATGTTGGATGAGGATCTGGCATCACAGATGAAAAGAAAGAAAGATGTTGAGATGGAGACAGAAGACTTGCGAGAGAAGTTGGACATGCTTCGGTTGAAAGTGCAAGAAAGAGAAGCGAGAGAGGCGAGGATAGAATTGGAGACCGCTGTGTTAGCTAAAAGCATGTCACTTGATGAGGAGCTAACAGTGGAAATGGAAGAATTTGCCTCCATGAGAGAAAGGATGGCTGCACTGAGGAAGAAGAACAAAGCCTTCCATAGCAACATGATTGATAAACTTCAGAAAATGGGCGAAAAATACCCGTCCATGAGCAAGGAGCCAATAATGGTCCCGACAACGCTCACCCTGAAGTGACTGAGGAAGACGACGACGAGGAAATCGTCTACAAGCCTCCATTCCTAGGTCGTCTGAAAGGAGGAGACTAATGCTGCAACAAGAAAGGAAATGACTAAAGTGTCATCATCATTTAATCTTTTAAAATCTCTATTGTTGCCTTTTAATTTCCTTGTAATCGTAATGAACGAATGAATGAAATATTTTATAATGTACTCAAACTACGTTGGGCCTGAATTCTCTTTGTGAGATACGTAGGCAGCCTTTCTAGGCCCGGCCCTATCTTTAAAAATTTTCATTTCCCCCTCCATGTTACAAGTAGATATGAAGACCGGATCAACGGACGTCAAAGAGTAGCTGCAAGAAGACTGTAGCTCAACATGATTTAGCCTTCCTAAGACAGCGTCAAAACTAAAACAAGCAAACTCCTGCTTGTTAAAAAATGTGTTTCCATCCTCACTCGTGGGTTGAAGATATCCTCAAACAAAGCAACTTGTGTGTTTATCTTCTCTCTGTGTGATATTATGCATTTTTTACTCTGAATCTGCACTGACAAATCTGCCTTTGAGTTGTTTTCCTTCTCAGGTACTTTGAAACCGATCTGTGTCGATCAAAAGCTAGCAGATCATCCTTATTTCACCAGATCAAAAGGTCCCGCGGATTCCTTCCCTAGAAAAAGCTCAGACAGAGAAAGGCAGTTATTGGGGATAATAATGAAGAAGTGAGTCTTACTGATGTTGTGGTGGCTCAACCCATCGTAGCAGAACAAAATGAGTTGATTATGTAGCTCATGCAGAAGATTGCAGAGATGAGGGTGGAAATGCTACGGAGGCAGGATTTGCCTCCACTTCGCCTCCAATCTATTTCCCTTCCTCAAATATAAATCCAACGCAGAACCAGCCATCTACACCTGTTCAGAATCCGTCGATTATAGATTTGACTACCCAAATCCCTAATATGCTTCAGCATCCTACCAAACTCTACCTCCTCTTCAAAACAACCATTCCCAAATGCCACCCCATCCTCAAAATACTCACCATCAAACCACTCCACCGCCACAAAATCAAATCAAAATCAAAACCAAAATTCTTTCAATCCCCAAATGCCCCACCACCAATTAAATTAGAATACCAATCCACAGACCTACCCACAAAATTATCAAACCACCTAAAATGCTCAAAGTCCCTCTGAAGCTCCACCGCTAGCAAAGAGAGCCACTTTCTAAGTTTTCGTTCCTGCCGAGCACGATGTGCACGGTTCTGAGCTGGAGCATTACGAGGAACAGGAAAAGGAATGGAGGGCAAAGGGAGATGTAAAGGTCGATATAAAAGAAGAGATCAAGAAGGCCATGAAGGATCTCCAATGCATCCCCGACATCGCTGGGACTTAGTTATGAGTACTTGTGAATCCACCCAAAGTTGAACCTTCCAAAAGGGTTCAAGATTCCAAAATTTGACACCTTCGGAGGAGCGGGCAACCCTATGGCTCATTTGAGATCCTACTGTGACAAACTCGTGGGAGTTGGAAGGGATGAAGCTTTATTGATGCGGCTCTCAGTCGAAGCCTGTGTGGAGAAACTTTTGAATGGTTTATCTCACACGAAACCATACAATGGCCCAGATGGAATGCATCCATGATTGAGAAAGAAATCGTTGAAGTGTTCGTGCGCGTGCAAGAGCCGGAATATTATGATAGAATCATGTTGCTCGTTGGAGCAAAGTTTGCCGAGATAGTCAAGATTGGTGAGACTATCGAACACGGTATAAAATCAGGAAAGATAGCCCGTGTAGCCGCATCACCTGGATCTTCAGGGTTGTTGAGAAAGAAAAGATAAGAAGTTGCTGCTATTTCATATAGGGGAAGGAAAACCCCCAGAAGCTCATCATATTCCCAAGGTCGTTCCCGGCCTTCCCCAAACTCCTACCAATCTTGTTACACGCAATCTAGTCATCCCAATAATCACAATGCTACCTCTATTTATCCAAATGTCCAGGCTCTTGTATACCAAAGTCCAGCCCTCAATTACCAAAGTCCATCTCCCATTTACCCAAATCATCCTCCTCCCTACCAAATTTTATCTCCCTACTAGGGTGTTGCTCCCAACTGCGCTAACGTACAATCGAGCTACCTAGCACCCCATCCTGTTTATCAAGTCCAAACTGCACTATACCAAAATTTCTCTCCGAATTACCAAGCTCCATCACCAAACTACCAAACAAATCCATATCCCAGAAGCCAAGCTCCCCGTCCAAGTACCAGAAATTATCAACAGGTGCCTCATCCTCAACAAGGAAGTTGTGACCCTTCCCGACCCAGATTTGAGAAGAGGCCTTCAAGGATCTTTATTGCGCTCGCTAAAATCCGGGCAAAATTGTACGAGCGACTGCCAGCGGCTAGATACATCCACCCTGTGGGGCCCAAACTCGTGGATGTCAATTCGAAATTCTACAAACCGGATCAATGATGTGCTTATCATTCCAACAACGTTAGGCACGATACTGAAGATTGTATCAACCTCAAGCACAAAATTCAGGATCTGATTGATCAAGAGGTAGTCTCTCTCCAACCGGCGGCACCAAATGTCAACACAAACCTGTTGCCGAATCATAGAGGCAACAATGTCAATATGATAGAGATAGATGAAGACTGGTGTGGAACGAAGATGATTACTCCTATTGTTCACGATGATTTGGAAAGGGTTGTCGCTTCTTTAAGCGTTAGAGAGAAAAGAGAGTTTGTTATTTTGACACCTTCAAAGGTTGTTGCCTTGGTGCCGTCAGAAACTCTCGTCAAGCCTAAATTTTTTATTGAAATTGTTGTTCCTCAAGGCATGACAAGGTCTGGAAGGTGTTTCACTCCTGACGAGCTTGCTCTAGGAGGACAGAAGAAGGATCAGGCTAAGAGACCGATAAGCGAAGGAGAAGCGGAGAAATTCTGGAGGAGAATGCAACCAAAAGATTATTCCATCGTCAAGCATTTGGAGAAGACTCCAGCTCAGATCTCCGTATGGGCCCTGCTGATGAGCTCTCAATACCACAAGGCAATCCTTAATGAAAGCTCTCGATGATACGTACGTACCCGCTAGCACAAGCAGTAATAAAGTGGCCGCCATGATTTATCAGGTTATTCGAGGGCACCGAATCAACTTTTGTGACAATGAGTTTCCTGTTCACATAACAAGGCGCTACACATCCTGTGATACGCCGTGAAAAGGTTGTGAACTGTGTCTTAGTATATGATGGATCTGGTCTGAATATTTGCGCGTTGTCGACGTTCAGACAGCTAAGGTTTGACCTGGGGAAACTGGAGCAAAACCAGGTCAACGTGAGAACCTTTGATGTGGTTCAGAGAGACACGTTGGGAGCAGTGAATTTGACCATTCAAATGGGCCCCGCAAAATTCAGTGCGTAATTTCAAGTATTTGGTTATCTATACCAGTTACAACCTTCTTCTGGGAAGGTTATTCATCCATATGGCTGGAGCCGTCCCCTCTACTCTCCATCAGATGATAAAGCTCGTATGGAAGAATGAAGAGCTGGTTATTCATAGCGAGGGGAGTCACATTGGTAGACAGGTACCGATCATTAATGAGATACCACGAGGTACAAACTTTACACGGTGGAGCTGGTGAATGCCATGGCGAAGACTTGGCCCCACAGACCCCCATGCCTGCCGTAAACAAGATGATAGCCACTGTGATGCTGCAGAATGGTTTTGAGCCAGGATTCGGATTGGGAAGAGATTCCCAAGGAATTATAGAGCCTGTTCCGATCCTCGTTAAGGGATCCAAATATGATTTGGGGTACATTCCCACAGATGATGACATGAAGGTAGAAGAGAAATGATCAAGCCTTGACTAGGCCGATTCCACATCTGTATCAATCCTTTCCAATCCGGGAGTATGCCGAGCATGAAGACCTTAGGGAAGGAATCTGTGAACTCTTCGAGGAGATCGATGCTGTTGTTGAGGAAGAGGTCGAGCTAGCGGGTATTTGCGATGCTGAGAAAAGGGAGGTGCTACGGAACTGGACCTCCATGCCGATCCTGATACCCCAAAATCTTCAGTAGAAAGGCGTCATTTCATGCACAGTAAAATCGGTGGTAGTCCATAAGAGGCCCGAGACCCATTAATTTTTGCATTTTCTTAACTGTTCAAGTTTTTGAGTTTTTCGCTGTGATGTTCAAAACCATCCTTTTTTTCTCAGTTCGTGGGAATTGCTTCCATCACTAACTAGTTCAGCTCGGCTAGTAGGCTTTTGTGTTCGAACCTCGAACATGGACCCATGTCATGGCCAAACTTTGCATTGTTTTTAAATGAAACCTCTTTGTTTTCAACTTTATTTGTTTAGTTATTTGTTATACCTTACTTTCCTAATTTTGTGATTTCAGTAGCATAAGTTACAGACCTTCCAAGTCATGTCATGTCACGAGCTAAATGAAGAAAATGAGGCAGGTGACGACGAGGTTGACGATTATGAAGAGGAAAGTGAGGAACCAGATTATGTCGCCGAAGAATTTTGGCAGTTTGAGAATCAGCATAAACCAAATCTAGAGGAAACGAAAATGGTGAATTTGGGAGATCCCGAATGTGTCAAAGAAATTAAGATCAGTATTCACCTAAATAAAGATCAAAAAGAAGGCCTAATTCATTTGATTACTGAATATACCGAAGTGTTCGTCTGGGAAGTCGGTGACATGCAAGGGTCAAGTATTGATGTCGTATCTCATAAACTATCGATTAACCCGGGGTTCAATTCGATGAAGCAAAAAACTCAAAAATTCAAGCCTTAACTGAGTTTAAAAATTAAGGAAGAGATAACCAAGTAGATAAAGTCCCGTTTGGTAGAAGTGACACAATATCAAACTTGGCTGGCAATGTTGTTTCGATTGCCAAAAAAGACTGGAAAATCAGGATTTGTGTTGACTATAGAGATCTCAACAAAGCTAGCCTGAAGGATAATTTTCCTTTGCCAAATATTCATATTTTGATTGACAACTGTGCCAAGCATGAAATGCAGTCATTTGTGGATTGTTACGCATGCTATCACCAAATTCTGATGGATGAGGAAGACGCAGAAAAGACGGCTTTCATTACACCTTGGGGTGTATATCATTACATAGTGATGCCGTTTGTCCTCAAGAATGGGGTGCCACCTACATGAGAGCTATGAAGACTATATTTCACGACCTGATTCATAAGGAAATTGAAGTGTATATGGATGACGTCATAATCAAATCCTGCGATAGTTCGGATCACTTGACACATCTATGGAAATACTTTGATCGTTTGTGTAGGTACAACTTGAAGTTAAATCCCACCAAATGCTCTTTTGGAGTTCCAGCCGGGAAATTGTTGGGATTTATAGTCAGCAGAAGGGGTATTGAGCTCGACCCCTCTAAGATTAAAGCAATTCAAGAGTTACCTACTCCGAAGACGAGAAAAGAGGTGATGAGTTTCTTATGGAGGTTAAACTACATCAGTCGATTCATAGCCCAATTAACTGTAGTGTGTGAGCCTATTTTCAAGCTGCTGAAGAAAGATGCCCCGACAAAGTGGACTGAAGAGTGTCAGACCACTTTTGATTCTATCAAGAACTATTTGTCCAATCCATCGGTATTGATTCCTCCGCGAGATGGGAGTCCTTTGTTGTTGTACTTGTCTGTCTCAAATAGCGCATTCAGATGCGTACTTGGTCAACACGACAAAACAGGAAAGAAGGAAAGGGCTATCTATTATATAAGAAAGAAGTTTACTCCATACGAGTCTCGTTACACTTTGTTGGAGAGAACGTGTTGTTCTTTAACGTGGCTTGCCCAGAAGCTGAGACATTAATTATCTTCCTATACTACATACCTCATTTCCAGAATGGATCCACTGAAGTATATCTTCCAGAAGGTGATGCCGACCGGAAAGTTAGCTAAGTGGAAAATGTTATTGAGTGAATTTGACATTGTGTATGTGACTCAAAAAGCGATAAAGGCACAGACTTACGCTGATCATCTTGCAGATAATCCCGTTGATGAAGAATATGAACCACTTAAGACTTATTTTCACGATTAAGAAGTGTCATTTGTGGGTGAGGATATTTCTGAAGCATATCCAGGTTGGAGATTATTCTTTGATGGAGTGGAAAGTTATCAAGGTAAAGGTATTGGAGCAATCTTAGTGTCAGAATCTGGTCAGCACTACCCTATGGCGGCTAAGCTCTAATTTAATTGCACGAACAACAAGCCGAATACGAAGCGTGTGTTCTTGGTTTGAAAATGGCCATCGACATGAGTGTCTACGAGTTGTTGATTATTGGAGATGCAGACATTCTGATTCATCAAGTTCAACGAGAATGGGCTATGAAGAACCCAAAGATTATGCCTTACGTACATTATATGCAGAAGTTGTGCAAGAGGTTTCGCAAGATCGAGTTCACACATACTCCCAGAATACAAAACGAATTGGTCGATGCTCTTGCCACCATCGCTTCGATGATTAAACATCCGGATACAGATTATATTGATCCTTGGATATAGAGTTGAAAGAACATCCAGTCCATTGTTTCCATGTCAAAGCAGAACCTGATGGTTTGCCCTGTCATTTTGACAGAAAAAAGTATTTGGAGTCTGGAGCTTATCCTGAAGATGCTACGGCCAACCAAAAGAAGTTGATATGTCGCATGGACCTCAATTTCTTTTTAATTGGAGAATTTCTTTACAGGAGGACTCCAGATTTGAGTCTTCTAATATGCATTGATGTCATCGAAGCTGCGAGGCTTATTGAACAGATACTGCCAAAGTTTGTGGAACGCATATGAATGGGCTGACTTTGGCAAGAAAAATCCTTCGATCCGGGTATTTCTGGATGACCATGGAAAATTCTTATTGCAAATTTGTGCAAAAATGCCACAAATGTTAAGTGCACGGTGATCTGATCCGAGTGCCACCTCACGAGCTTAATTCTATGAGTTCACCTTGACCATTTGTAGTTTGGGGCATGGATGTCATAGGTCCGGTAGATCCGGCCGCTTCTAATGGACACATATTCATTTTGGTTGCCATTGTTTACTTCACCAAGTGGGTGGAAGCAGCTTCATACAAGTCGGTAACCAAGAAAGTTGTAGCTGATTTTGTTCGCAACAATTTGATATGCAGGTTTGGAGTACTAGAATCCATTATTACCGATAATGGTGCAAATCTCAACAGTCACCTGCTGAGAGATATTTGTGAAAAATTTAAGGTCACTCATCGGAATTCAACTAATAATCGCCCCCAAATGAACAGAGTTGTAGAGGCCACCAATAAGAATATCAAAAAGATTTGGAGGAAAATGACATAGCATGATAATTGCATCTTATATGTCACACTGCAATATTTGAATGGTAACCCACAATCTAGATATTCATAACTCACATAGATCAATAGAATGAATCGCCAATGCCAAGAGAAATCAGTCAAGTAATAATGCATAACGAATATCAACAGATGTATATATAATTCAAGAGGTTGCCATGGCGATACCACAAACTATTTTCATCAATTGGAGCCACTCCATATTTGCTAGTATATGGAACAGAAGCAGTCATACTTGCTAAAGTTGAGATACAGTCTTTGAGAATCATCCAAGAAGCTGAGTTAAGTAACCCCGAATGGGTTAGCAAGAAGATTGATCAACTAACTTTGATTATGATAAGAGAATGGTTGTCGTCTGTCATGGCCAGTTGTATAGACAGAGAATAATTCGTGCCTTTCACAAGAGAGTAAGAGCCAGAAATTTTGAAGTTGGCTTGTTGGTTCTTAAGTGTATTTTTCCTCATCAAGACGAGTACAAAGGAAAGTTCCCACCAAACTGGCAAGACCCTTACATGGTTCATAAAGTATTATCTGTAGGTGCTTTAGTAATGTCGGAGATGGACGGCACCGTATGGCCAAAACCGATCAACTCAGATGTTGTCAAGAGATACTATGTGTGAAGCTTCAGCCTGCATTTCTGTTACTTACTTGAAATCATTCTGTTTTCTTGTATTTGTTATGCTTAAATTTTTATCCCTCTTGTAATGAACTATGTTTGACCTAAATTCTCAAGAATGAGATACGTAGGCGGCCTATGTCGGCCTCGATCACCCCCTTTTATCCTCTTTAAGTATCTCTTTGTATTTGAACTACGTTCGACCTGAATTATCAAGAATGAGATACGTAGGCGGTCTATGTCAGCCTCGGTCGGTTTCTTTATAAATTTCTATTTTTTGTCAACCTTTTAGGAGGGGAACTACGTTTGACCTGATTCCTGCCTCAATGGGATACGTAGGCGCCACAAGGGTTAGGTCATATTTCCCTTAAGATTTCTGTTCCACTTTACAGTAGAAACTGGTACAGAATTTTTGAGAGGGACTGAAAAATTCTTGAGAAGAAGATTCTTCCTCAACAAGTCAAGACTGGAGATATTTCGAGATTTGCAACTAGGGAAGAATTTTTGAGAAGATCTCAAAAATCCCGCAATCTGCTCACTTACAGTTGAAAGATAAGCAAGACAGTTAACTGGGACAGAAATTTTGAAGATGGCCTCAAAATTTCAGCATGAATCTACAAGTCCGGAGTTGACTTTGAAAACTCCCCAGCGAATAATCTGATAGACCTCCAAGAATCAGACTCAAAGAAGTTTGTTAAGCCTGATGTGACATGACTTGACAATGACCTTTTTCAAATACTACTTTTCAAAATTTATTTTCTTAAAGATTTTCCTTTTATATTTCATTTGTTTTGAAAAAAAAATATTTTGTCTTATCTATCAAGAGTTGGAAGATTAGGAAGATCACCAGAGATAGCAAGATAACGAGCATAATACTGAAGAAATCGACACAGATCAGTTTGTCTTTTTTAAAAAAAAACTAACAATTTTCTATGGACGCAGGTTTATAGTTTTGCTTTGTAACAAGAAAATTCTTCCGGTGGAGGAATATAGGAGCAAACAGGAGAAAACTATCCCAAAATCAATAGTTTTCCTAGAGGCATAAAGCATTTATATCGCTTATGTTGGGGACTTGGGAATATGAATTGTTTATTTCAGTCAATTTCCAACAACGTGAAATTTATAAAGAACGTCCAGCCAGATTCGAAGGAGAATCAAGCGAAAATGTCAAGGAAAAGTTTACGATTTCCATAAAGGAGGTCATTTGCATCATAATGTCGGATATGATACTATGCATCACCAGGAGGGGGTCAGCTAGTTCATTATCGATCTAGACGATGTACTACCTGGAATACGTTTTACCGTTATCATCGTTGGAGGCGATATGATTATTCATGCATCGCGAGTCAATACGTATGCATTGCGGAAAATCATGCATCGCGAGTCCATACTCATGAATCACGGAAATTCATGCATCGTGAGTCAATACTCATGCATCGCGGAAGATCGTGCATCGCGAGTCAATACTCATGCATTGCGGAAGACCACGCATCGCGAGAAGATTTCATGCCTAGCAGTAAATTATGCATCGCGAGAAGATTTCATACCTCACAGAAAATATGCATCACGAGAAGATTTCATACCTCACAAATTTACGCATCACGGGAAGATATTCATGTCCCGTGAAAAATCATGCACTACCGGAGAAGGAATCGTGCATCCAAAGAGAAATATTAATTCTTCGGCATCAACTGCATTCTATTATTTTGATTAAAGAAAACAACACGAAGAATACATCGACATCAAGAGAAGTGTCAGCACTGCATCATCTTCCATTTATGTTGACAACAACATGAAGAGTATATTGACATCCAAAGAAATATCAGCATTGCATCAGCATTTATTTATTTCGACATCAAGTAAAGAGTACATTGGAGATTACATTGCAAACACCAGACATAAGCTTTATTTGCTTTACCTCAGACCGATCAAGTTGACGTCAAATGTTGAGGAGAACAATTGAGTGCCGACATGGTAAAATACATTGTGTCCCATTCTAATTGCATTTTTTAAGCTGACGAGTTTTTATCTCAGTATTTGTCGAGAGCATCCGAAAGGATGAATTCTTCGAAAACCAGAGGTGCGGACGACATCAAAAGAGACGCAGCACAACGTGGAACTTTTTCATGGCAGCGAACTGGGACACAGTCCAAAGAGGAATGTCAAACTCGTAGGACGCGAGTAGAGGAGCGACTTCCACCCCAATCAAACCACACACCTATCATAAGGCATGTGGGTTTTTCTTTCAGTTTGTTAGTTTCAGTTCACGTCCGAAAATCTCGGTGTCTGCCGGAGGCAACTTTCCAATTTGAGTGATGACACACCAAGAGTTTTGGAAATTATGTCCGTGTAATTTCTTACCTATGGATATGAAGAGAACCATATTCATGGCTAAGAGATTACAAGCCTCTCTTTAATACTCAACTTAAGTTGTCACTTATCTAGAACCAAAGGTTATCTAATATAATAGACTTCCTTTTCAACCGATCGAGTCGAACTACAAACAGCCTGATTCCTGAGTTTAAGGATATGTAGGCAAGCTCAATGTTGAAAACTCGACTGTACTCAAATATTCTCTCTTAAGTCTTATTCTCGAGCATCCCGTTCCTTTCACAATTCAGTATCGGAAAGAATTTAAATTCTTTCAAAATTGTGCGTTAAATCAAGTGTATCGAACTACTAGTAACCTGACTTCTCATATGTCCTGAGATATTTAGGGAACCCATTTCCGAGGTGCGGCCATAATTCCTAAGTCCTTACCAATTCCCTTTCTTAAAGATGAATGTGTAGTCCGTCAAAATTGGTTCGGTCAATTTCATTTTCCTCGAGTTTCTTGCATCAACCCAAGTAAAACAAAGGACAGTTGTTGACACTCAATTTTGACTCTGGACGATATAAATCAATTGGCGAGTTTCTTAATTCTAAATGATTTGAAATAATTAGTTTTTATAAAGTATAAAATAGTTTTCAAGTTATTTATTTTACCATTTCTATAGATTTTATATACATGTTTTATATAATTAGTATATATTCTATGAACACTTCGAAAATCATCTCAAAATTTTATTTTTAGGAATTACTTTGTTAAAATTAACTTTGTTTAAATTATGGTTTGAATTTTTGATTTAATTATTTCATTTTCTAGATTAAGAAGTTCATCAATTGATATTATTTAAATTCGTCTAGATTAAGTTTGGCCAAAATTAAATTTTAACCAGTCCGACGTGATTGGTACCCATCTCCAAATGCAACGCCTATTTTTTCTAGATCAACCCACCCCTAACATTTCTTATTTCAGCCCACTCAATCTTTCAGCCCGAATCCTTAAAACTTTGTAGTAGGCCAAAACTTTTTCAGCATCAGCCCACCTCAAATTTCAGCAGGCCCTCCAAACATCTCTTAACCCGACCCATCCTTTCCCCTTTTGCCAGAACAGATGCGTACAACAATTCCCAAAGCGTGTTGCAGCAAAAGGAAAGAAGAAGAATCGCGATTTCTAGCTCCTCAAAAGGGGCATGATGACGAAGGCGAAGTCGATTCCGATAGATCATCATTCCCAGCCGCGACTCAGCCCCAAGTGTGCGTAAGAAGAAGCAGCAACGACTTCTGCAAATTTTGTTGTTCGTCCGTGTTTCTCGTACGGTATCCAGCAGCAGCATTAGGCTTTCGTCCTTGCAACTCCGAGATAACTCCATGTATCTCCATCAAGGATGGGAGAGGAGATCGAGCCATTGATTTCTCCTTTTTCCTCTTTCGAAATAGGACAGAAAATTCAGAAATGGTTTTCCCCTCCCATTTGGTGAATTTTTTTTGAATTTTTGAAGTTATTAGCCTAGGGGAATTCCATTTTTCTTCAAGTTCGGGACCCTAATCTCCTTCTATATATATTCTCTTCAACAACTAAGTTAGGGGGAGGGAAATTTTTGAGGGGCAGTCGAAAAAAAATAGAGGAAGAAATTTCTGAGAGAATTACTGAAAAATAGTAAGAGAGAAGAAGAGATATCGAGATCTTACATTGAGGGAGTTTGAACATAGGCTTCAGTTTTTTTTAGAGTATCAGATTTAGAGTTGATTTCAGATACTTGGGTTTTGCTGTTCGGGTCGAAATTGAAGTTATCAGATATTTTTTTTTCTCTAGTGTGAAGTAATGTGCCTCTCTGTTCGTGGGGTCAAGTTCGCTATCCACGGAAAGATGATATTTACTTTTTCGTAGTGTTCTTAACCTCTCTTTATGTTTTGAAATGATGGCCTGAGTTTGATAACTTCTGTTGGTGTTTGCTGGTTTGTTAGCTGCTATTAGATTGATATCGTTTGATGTGTGTTTTGGAGTTTGTTTCCTTTTATATCAGCAACTCGTTTACTTCTTGACACTTGATTCCTGCTTTCACCCTTTCACCTCATCTAAAGAATAGGTTAGAAGGCCAATATTTCGAGCGTTTTCTTAGCGATTTCGTAACTTGGTCGAGTCACAGCTTCGTAGATTCACATATGATGTTGATGTTTTTCAGTCATCCTATTTGTATTGCTGCCCATTTTCTTGTATCATCTTGATGTTGTTATTGCATGTCTAAGGGATATTTCTACTCTTGTCATTTGGTCTAATATGTGTTAAGGATTTCGTTTCATTCCTTTATTTGGTTTTGTCTACTGTTAGCGGGATGATACTCGCGTCTAGTTTAAGAGTATCGTGGCCGGGAAACATGTGAAGCTACGACTTGTATTATGTTCTCTTGTGTTTGAAATCCCTTTCTCTTCGTTTTCCTTTTGAATATGTTCAAATGGGGTTGTATGAGTCCCGCATATTGATTCTTAGCAATAGTCAATTATTAAAAACCTCTTATTGTTTCGTAGTGGCTTTTCGCATTCTCAAAGGCCATGAGTAAGTTAGCCATGGTTCTTTAGTTTCTATGTATTTTTTATTTCATGTTATGTGTATTCTGCTAGTTTGAAATATGCTTAGTTGACACATATAGCAAAGTTTCCCTTTCTGCTTGGAATGTGCTATAGCAAAAGTGCTGACCAGATTTTGCATACGAAATTGGATTGATTTTTTTAAAAAAATTTGAAGTGCTGCTTGCCTACATGTAGTTATCCTCTTTTAGTTATTACCTGTGGTATGTGTACTGATCCAATGATCAAACTCATCAGTTTATTCATGCCATAAAATATTTGCTTGGCTATATGAAGCTTGTGGCCAGTTTTCTCGTTATGGGAAAAGCATGTTGTGAGAATTTGTTAGGAAATAAAGGGGAAAAATCGATCCATGCACTTTGTTCTTCTTTAATTTATTTTTCATATACTCATTCTGATTAAATTTTCCGCTTATTGCATTTTCTGTTACCTACTGTGTTTCTAGAAATAATTCAATTAAATTTGCATATGGGAGTTAATCATTAAGTTTCTTACCAAATCTAGATATTGTGAATTTTTTAATATTGTCTTTCCTTGGTGTGTCATTATTTTATTTCATGGCTAAGTTTTCTGGAATATCACATCTTTGGACAGAGCATGGTCATATTAGCTATCACAGAAGCGATTTTCCCCTGGACCCTATTGATTAGTGTGTTCAATTCTTAACCATTTGGAATCACCGTAATCTTTTATCTTTGGAAAGCTTGTCTATTGTTATGATTTTTTGTGTGTAGCGCCTTGCATGTAAAAAAAATAATAAATAAATTCATCTTGAAGTTTGCTTGTCTAAAATAGCTTGTTCTGAATTTTCCCGCTTTTAATAAAGATTGATAACTTTCATTAATTAGTTATTTCCTTATTCGATAAATACTCATCCTTTCATCATTTTTTTCTTTTTTTTCCATGTATAATCCGTTCGAGTTCTATCATGAATTCATGCTTCCCTTGCATTATTGGAGAGTCGTAAAGACTCATAATCCCTCTTTTCGAGTCAATCCATAGAGATGATGAACGGATCTTTAAGTCAAAATCGAAGCAAGCCGGAAGAGTTGAAGAGATTGGGACAATTAATCTAAGTTTATTTTTTTTATCGTATTATATTTGTTTTGGGCATAAGCCTTTGTCGTTTTTTTTTCTGCTATTCATTTTGTATTTATTATTTATTTACACTAGGACAGGTACGAAAGAAAATGGGTCGAAAACCCAAAAACTCAAATGGGTTAAAACTAAAAAAAAGGTGGGTCCAAATACCGGCCAAGGCGAACAGAGAACCCGAATTTGAACCCAATATCTCTGTCCCTATCTCTCTTTACATGCTTTCAATTATCTGCCTTTTTTATTCACCGTTAGTTTTAAAGTTAGGAAAATTTGAATCCCCGTGGAGCACCTCAAATATTTTATAAAGTCGAAATCACTAATTTTGCAAATGACTCATTTAGACAATAAGCTAACATTCAAAACCTTCGACTTTTAACCATTCTTTTTATGAATTAAGTTAATTACAATTTTAGCCAAACAGTTTGTTGTCGGTCAATCGTATTAAGCGGAATGTTTTAGGTACCTAACACCTTCCTAAACATTAGTTTGAATACCCTTCAAATTGTTTTCAAACGATTTTCTCTGTTAAGTCATTTGAAAACAAAAGTTTTCTAAATTTTCTTTAAAAATTAAGTGGCGACTCTTTAAAAAATTGAAAACTTTTCAAAAACAAATATTTTTTCGATTTCGGATACAACAGTGCATTACTTGGAATAGTGTTCAGTACATTTGAAACAGAATGAAAAAACGGACTTCTTACAGTTGAAAATGAACCAGAATTGTTATGTGAAGTCAAATTGCAAACATGCGAAGAACATTGACAAGGTAGGAGAGACTATTTTATTGTTATGGAAAGAAGGGAATTGAACTGATTGAACTGTAATTGATTGTTGAGGGATGGAAGATATCTTCAGCAGACAGTCTGAACAAAGGAAATATAATCCATCTTGTGCTCTACCAATCTCCAGAGGCCTCTTCAGTGAAGGGCCTTGCAAGATACAAGATGAATCAGCGAAGGAAGTAATACATTTGAGATGTGAAACTAGAGAACTGATAGAGACTAGATTATATTTGAAGAAAGGAATGAGAGAACTTTGTACAATGTGATCCTATCAGTAAACCTTACATTTCCAAATTCAGTAACTTTAACATTGTATCCATTTGGCATTTAGTAGGAAAGGGTATGGCAATGTGGTGATGTTAAAAAGGTGGTTTCTAGTGAAGGTCATATGGTGTGTAGCTCTTGAATCCAGTATCCATAAGACATTCCTTGATAAAGTGTATTTAAATCAGTAGATTAATGACAAGCTAGAATACCTGCAAAGTTTGCAACTCCACAGGTTATCTTCTTATCAGTGTTTCCATCTCCTGTTTTCCCCAACTGAAAATTCTGCAATAGACTAATAAGCTGGCCATATTGTTCACTAGTATATTAGCATATGGAGATTCATCAATTACTGCTATATCATCTGCAAAAACATTAGCTACTACTCCTTTACCCTTAGCAAACCTGTGGTTTTGAATTGTTGATTGATTCCCTTTGATTCTGAGTATTGGTGTATATTTCTGATTGAAAGATTGTCCAGTACCATTGGTGTTCTGGTTAGGATAGCCATGTAACTTGTAAAATTTATCAACCGTGTGCCCTGGTCTCACGCAATGACTACAAAAAGGTCTAGATTATTTTTTGTAGATTGATTGTTGGATGACTAGTTTGTTTTGAATGGTCTTCCGGTCGAAGAACTTGATGAGCTAGAATTCATAGAAGAGTTCATTGAACTTCCTTCAGCGAACATCTGACTTTGAGGCTTGAATTATCATTGTTTCTCTTCTTGAACTAACAGGGCAAAGTCCTAAGCCATAGATTATAAGGGATTCGTCATTAGTATACTACCTCTAATAATTGTGTAGACTTCATTCAGCCCCATTAAGAATTGAATTAACCTCTTATATTGTTCTACCTTATGCATATTGTCTTTCCCCCCCCCCACAATTATATACACATCTGCATTGATTCTTAATGTTCAAATTACTTAATTCCTCCAGAGTTTCTTCATTTTACTATAATACACAGTAACATCAAGTATACCCTGATTGAGATCATTGATTTGTTTTTGAATCTGAAAAAGTTTAGCCCCATTCGTTTGATCATAGCGATCCTCCAACTCTTTCCACAACTTTGCAGCATCACAAACATATCCTACAATATCCGCAATATCCTTGCTAAGAGAATTAAGAATCCATGATGTGACCATATTGTCACATCTCTCCCATTAACAGTACTGAGGGGAACTAAGGGAAGGTCGTTTGAGTTCACCTGTAATAAAACCTAACTTGTTTTTCACAGACAAGGACCTTATTACACTTCGCCTCCATGATCGATAGTCAATTCCTTCAAAATTTACAGTAACTAAAACTAGATTTGGATAGTCAGATGCATGGATGTAAAGAGGATTACTTACGTCAATTGTGTTTCCCACATCTATAGTGGAACTTTGGCCAGTGATCTCAACCATAATGAGCTTTGTTTACTTGAAACGATGGTGAGCAATTGAAGAATCATAAAGAAGAGAAGATCAAAACAGCTAAAAATTGTCCGTACCCTCAAATCAACCCCCCTCCACCCATTTTTTAAAGCTTGTTTTTTTCAAAAAAATGTTTTTCACTTCAACTTTTTACCCCACCCTCACCCCTACATCCAGCCCCCTACCACCACCCCCTCCACCCAAAAAAAAAAAAGAAATATCAAAAGTTATATTTATAAGATATTTTTAATTTCAATTTTTTTATTTTTACCCGCCCCCCTACACTCACCCCCCAACCCTTTCAAAAAATATTTAAGTTTGTTTTTCATAAAATATTTATACTTTAAATTTTTATTTTTTCACCCCTACCCTTGACCCTTCCACCGCCAACCCCCTCCCCCCCCCCCCCCCAAAAAAAAGTTTATTTTTAAAAAGTATTTTAAACTTCAAAATTTTATTTTTTTACCACGATCCTTGACCACCCCACCCCCCACCCCCAAAAAATGAGTTTTTTTAAAAAAAAATATATTTTCAACTTCAAAATTTTATTTTTTCACCCCGATCGTCGACCCACCTACCCACCCCCAAAAAAATTAAACTTGTTTTTAATGGTGAGTGTAGTGGATTTTAAGGGTTTCGATATATTAGAATACGGAATTTGATTGGTCAAAGATAGAGGAAGATCCTCTCGAGTTTATAGATGAGATGTACAAGGTAAGGAACCTTATAGGAGTAAATTCTGTGATACTTGTCTATTGTGACTTGATAAATAGGATATTGTGAACTTTTATGCTATCCTTAGTATTCATGGATTTTAAGAGGGGCCATATGTGGTGGATTGGTATAACCTAACTTAACCATGATGGGAGTTATGGTGTGATGGACTTTGAGGAATAGTGGTGTTTAAGTGATGCCTAGATATATATTGAGTGAGTAAACTCGTATAAAAAAGAGTAGAAGTGAAATCCTAAATGGTTTAGAATTATGTTTTGTAAGGAGTGTGAAAATTTAGTTATGGATTGCTCCGTCCTTAAAAAACTTAAAAGGAATGATGTTGTAAAGAGTTTGTTTAGTCTTAACCAATGTGAAGGATAATGTGCTTAAATGGAAAGGTCATGGAGTGTCCTTGATGTTCACGAATAAGGCTTTCTTGAGATCTCCATTGATGGACTCACTTCGAGTGATGGATATGAAAAGTTGAGTGTTTTAGATATTCATGTTTGGATTTACTTGAAATCCTCACCTTGTGTGGTTTAGTGAGTTTGAGCAACTTAGAACCGGAGTTGTAGACTCATATGAGATCTTGAGTGATATCCTAGTGAAGGTTTGGATAGAGGTACCAGTATGTTGGTAATTTCATGTGAAGGTAGGTTCTACGTTGTATTCCTACATTACCTTATCTTGTATGATGAGGCTATGAGTGTTAAAGTTCTCTAAATGGATTAATAAAAACTTTTTTGGACGTTAACCCGGTTAATGGGTTGAGTTTAGTAAAGACGGTTTATGGAAGATATCTTTTTATTGATGATAGGATCCAGATGGTTAGAAGAATATATTACTCTTGAGTGTTGTATTATTTATCACCTTTTGAGTAGGATGTCAATTGAGTAAAATTTCTTCCTATTTTGGAATTGGTACTTACTGAGTCATGTTAGGGTGGTAATTCTAGATGTTAAGGAGCATATACTTCTGCTAAAATGGCAAAAATTTGAGTTTGGTTGTACTGTTAGGAGTACTTGAAAGAAGTTTTCTAGAGGGTTGTCGTGAGGGCTTCCTCCTAAGGTGGGAATGGTATGCTTAGAAATCATGACTTGTTGAAATCCCAACATCATCATCTCTTTCTTCCATTCCTATTCTAGCTCAAGAACAAGCTTATTTGAGCTTATGTTATGTTAGGAGTCATGTGTGATTTATATGATATCAAGATTTCCCAATGATATGCATCTTCTTGAGAATTCATGTTTTAAGAGAAAATGAATTTTCATGTCTCATGTTCCTCATGTTGATAGGCAATTAGTGTAAGTAGCCTATGTGATTCATAAGGTGAATGGTTTAAATGTGCTTTTGAGAATAAATTGCATAGTTGGCTTAAGTTGCTATGATAGGCATGATTTGAGTTGGAGAAGGAAAATCCTCCAATGAAATGGAATAGGTCTTAACTTGCATGCATATTGAGTTTGTAGAGGTAGTCCCTTTTTTTCTCATGTTGTATGAGATGTGTTTTCAAATGGAGGTTCTCTCATAAGTGGTGCATTGTGTGTAATACGACATAATTTACTTCATGATGTGAATTAATAAACATGCTTGAATGCGTTCTTATGAAATGGCATGTTAGCTCCTTATGTGGTGTTGAACTTGCCTATAGATTGGAGGAGTTAGTTCCTCCCGTGTTAATTTGAATTAATGAGGGTTGTACATTTCAATTAAAAAACTTGTGCTTTTTTAATAAAGATGAGTTTGTGTGATTTGTTTCCCTCATGTTGTAGTGCATTGGTTATAATTGATCTATTGTACTTCATGAAAATAAGATATCAGTATGTCTTAGTGAGGAATTGAGAAGTTCCTCCTTAAAAGAGTGCTATTGAACATGGAAACTTGTGTATGAGCTTTATGATGGATCCTGAGTATTTTATTGAGTAGGAGAAGGTAGTTCCTCGTTGAACATAACTAAACATGGTAATATCATGCATATAGATTGATAGATGTAGTTCCTACTTCTTTATATTTGCGTTGACTATGTTGAATTGGAGTTTAAGTTCCTCTTTTTTTAAATGATGCTCATTGTGTGTGGTGTACCTTTGAGTTTACATCACTTTGACGATTACATGCTTGTTGGTCTACTAATTTGAGTTTTTGAATTCCTTAAGATGTTTTAAGTGTCATTCGAGGATGAATGTTCCCAAGGAGGCGATATTGTAACACCCCGTACGAACTAGTAAGACCTAACTAAGGCTTGACTAAATATAGTAAGTTGAAATAGAGCGTCACATTTTAGTTTATAGTTCGAAATTGTTTAAATGATGTAAAATGTCTATTGAAGTTATATTGGTGATTTTAGAGGTCAAACGTCAAGAAATGACCATGACGTTCGGAAACTAGTCATTTGAACTAGTTAGTTGTAAGGGTCTTGTCGTTGAAGCTTGGAGTCTTATATGAGGGTGAAAACTAGTAGAAGTAACTCTCGTACTTATATGTACATGTTTAGAGGTTAAATGACCGGGTACGACTCCCTCAAGGACCATCCAAGGGGTCCTTGAAGAGGATCCCAGCACTGCCCTTAAGCTGTCAAAAACAACTTGGTTCACGGAGGGATATCACGCCCCGTAGACCAGTCCACACCCCATAGGTCATGGGCGTGGGTTAGGACTTAGCGTAGGAAGGCTTGGTCTTCAATTGCAAGCCACAACCTCAAACCACGGACTTCCAGGACGATCTGTGAGTGGAATCACGGTCCACGAGTGGTGGGAGTGAGTCAAGGGCTGCAATGCTATCAAGAAATTGGTCAAGGTAAGTGAGTTTCAACTTGATATGGTCATATCTCATAGCTCAAAATGAATTAGTATGTCCATTACCTATACAATTAAAGATTTATGAGGCCTCTTTCCAACGCCACTGAGTTCGCCTAATTCCAATTTCAGAGTAAAAGTTATACCCGAAATAGTGAAGCACTGTCAATCCCCAAGCATGAGACCACACCATGGACAATATATCAATCTACGGTCCATGGAGGGGGATCCATAGATGCTGCCAGTTTTCGTAAGTTTAGTTTTAAGTTGGGGTTTGGGAATCAAGTTAGCTAATTAATTAAGGGCTTAGGGGATTGGTTAAGTGGTCAAATAACCTCCTATAAATAGTTAATAGGACCCTTAAACTAATCCATTAATTCACAACAAGTCAAGACCCCAAATCATAACTAACTTTACCGTAAAAGTTTCTCCAAAACTCATATCTCAAAAATATCCATTGAAATCTAAAAGAAGATCAAGCATACCTTGAAGATGGAAGCTTTTTTAAAGTATTTTCATGGATATGTACATCTAAGGTATGGGAGCTTTTTATTCTTGGTTAGCTATCACCAAGAAGCCTCTTCAACTATGTTTTCAAATTCCCCAAATTCTAAATTTTCATCCAAAGCATGGGCCACCTTCTAAAAACGCTTCAATTAATTAATTATGATTGTTTATTATTAGATATATTCAATCATGGGAGAATTCATGTTGTATTGATACTTTTTGAATAAACCTCAAAGACCCATGTTCTTTCCCTTCTTTCTTAATTGTAAGCCCTTGTATTATCATAAACAAACCTTAATAAAATGAATTAGCTTGTTCATGATTATATATGAAGGTTTATGGATGAATTTAGGTAATGTCTATGGTTTTTAAAAATCCTCATAAGACCCATGATTTCCTTTCTTTCTCAAATATAAACGCTAGTATTCTTTGATTAATCAAGGGTGAGAATCTAGAATGTTTCTATGTAATTAAATATTGTATTATGATGTTTTCCTATATGATGAATGAATATCATGAAGTTAGGGTTGAATCTTGAAGAAATCCTTAAAGAATATGAATGAAGGTTTTTGATTTGATTATATTTTAATGTTGGCTTGTTGATCCACTTATGGTGGAGGTGCTTACTTGTTCTATAGTCTTATATAGAATTGTTGTTCCACTTATGGTGGAGGTGCTTACTTGAATTATGAATTGTCGTATTGAGTCTTGTTCTTCTTCCCTACAACCCTAATTTGATCAAGTATGCTATGATATGAACAAATATGCAATGATATGATATGAACATGAATATTACTCTACTATATGAATGTTATGTCATGATATGAATACGAATTTTATCATATGATTATTTTAGTGTTAATATGTTGAATGAAAAAGGCAATTCTCCCAAATAGTATATGAATATGATACGAAGAAACATTCCCACATGTTTTTTGGTTTCCATTAATGAAAGGATTGTTCTCATCTTTGGAACCTTTGAGCTATACACTATATGAGTAGTTAAGACCTTAAATCATTCTTTATGAACTAATGCACAACTAAAGGCTTAATGATAATTTAAAGGAAATTATGCTTAACATCGGGTGGATATGATTATGATATAGATTCATTAACGGTAGTAGTTCGGTTCACATTACGATGTCTCATGAGATAGAAACCGACAAGATAGAAGTACAAGGTTTCTAGAAGTAATATCCATATCTCATAACTATGTGCCCGCGCATAGGTCTTAGCTAGTGGATCTACATTATAGCTAGGTATGTTCTTTCAACCTTAGGCAAGTGAAACACCACTTTTCGGTGTGGGGTAGAGCACCGGATTCTATGTAGCTCACATGGTCAATGTTGGTTATGGATAATATACCTATGTTACGAATATGAATTGATATTCGTATATGACTTGTGAATAGGAATATGAAAACTAACTAGGTCTTCTTGAAGGGCACTACTTAGTGTAGGTAAGGGTATGGGTCTTTACATATGCATTGCACAAGTGGGTTCTATGAGTAACTCTTGTGTGAGTCACTTATGTTTATTGACTTAAGTATGATGTTAAGGCGGGTTTCACTTATTACGATATTGATAATGTATATGACTACACTTATGTCTTCTTAACGGCTTTACTTAGTATATATGGGGGCATGAGACTTTATATGTATATTTCACAAGTCAATTTGAATGGGGGTCATGGGTGGTGTATATATGATATGATGTTAATTGAACTCATGATTCCATTCCATTATGATGATTTATGAATTGTTGTATGCTCTCTTGAGTTATTAATATGATTGACTTTCCTTATAATTCAAGTAACATATGTATGATTATATCCTTTTTGATGACTATTTATTATATTAAGGTCTAAAGTTGAAGTGCATGGCTAAGGTTGTTTCAAACGGGTGCTTAGTATGGTTGGCATTATGGGATGCCCACCACACATTTCATAAGTATTCCCTTGGGGTTACTAAGGTAACGACTTTACTATTAAATGATTATGATTGTGATAATTGCTTATGTTGCACATTATAAATGCATAATATTTACAATATATTGAGTGTCTCTTAAGGTTTATTGATTTAATGACTATTTAAAATTGAGATAATCTTGGTATTTTTCTTGTATTTTTTGTGATATTGGAGGTTATGTATTGTTAGATTGGGATGTGTGTTATATTGATGTTGGAGACTATGCTTGTTATTATTTTATAATTAAATGTAGGTGAGTTGCCTTATTGGTTGTATTTGTCCAACTATTCCCAAAATGGTGTTTAAAATAGCATATGTCATGATAGCCAATGAAATTTCCATTTTAAAGCATGTGTTTTTATGCATAGCTTCCATACTTAGTATGTTTTCGTGCTAACCCCTTCTTTTCTACATTTTTTTTTACAAAGTGTAGGGTTTGGAGAGGTGATGTTCTGTACTTGGAATACAGGTTTCCAAGGAGCTTGGAGATGAAGACTCTGGAGTTCTCATAGTTTTGAGGACGAACCCACCTTATTGTCCCTTATGTCTGTACTTCATGTTTTTAGACTTTGTAAAGTCCGTGTCCCTAAGTTTTGTATTCAAGAGTTTTATTTATGTAATGAGATGGTTTGAGACATAGTGTCATGGATACTCTTTCATTTTTATAAGAGACTTCGATTATAAATAAAAGTTTTAATTTTCCGCAATTTTCTACGTCTTATGCAATGATGAATATCATAAGGGATTGTATGAGACCCTTCGGGGTCAAGTACGTTGTCTTACGGATAGGGGGTGCTCTATTGACTTTTTTTAAGAATCACACAAGTTTTTTAATTTTTCGTTTGTATTGGTCCATGAATCTGGGATCCACAGCTTCTTAAATTTTTTTCTCAAAAAACTATATAAGGACCTCTTTATTGAATTAGGAAACCATCACATATACTCTAATCATTTTTTTCATGCCCATTTTTGTATCTAAAGGCCCTTTTGTAGAAATCGTGCGAATTCCTCAATTTTTTGTGTATTACACCATAGATCTAGCGCCAGGGCACCCAAATATTTTTACTCAGAAACATTATGAGGAGCTTTGTATTGATTTACGGAACCATCACGTATACTCACACTATTTTTTCTCCCCCATTCCGCATCTACAAACCTTTTTTTAAGAATCACATTATTTCTTCATTCGTAGGTATTAGCCCAAGGATCTTATGTCCGGAGCACCCAAACAAAATTTATAAGAAAATTTATAAGGAGCTCCATATTAAGTTGGGAAACCATCACTTATTCACACCATTTATTTTATGCCCATTTCCGCATCTACATGCCCTTTTTTAGGGCTCAGATTAAAGAATTTCCAAAATGGAAGTGGGAGCTGATTAATATGGACTTTATCACATGCTTGCAAAGATCTCGCAGGCAAAATGATTCTATTTGTGTGGTTGTCGATAGAATGACAAAGTCAGACTATTTCTTACCAGTAAAGACTACCTATTCAGCCAAGGATTATGCTAAGTTGTACCTTCAAGAGGTGGTAAGACTTCATGGAGTTCCGGTCACCATTATTTCAGATAGAGGCGTCAATTTACTGCACAGTTCTTGAAATCTTTCCAGAAAGGTTTGGGTTCAAATGTGAACTTAAGAACTGTTTTTCATCCACAGACAGATGGTCAACCAGAGCGTACTATCCAGACCTTAGAATATATGTTGATAGATTGTGTGATCGAATTCAAAGGGAATTCGGAAGATCACATACCTCTTATTGAGTTTTCTTACAACAACAGTTACCATTCAAGTATCTAAACGGCTTCATATGAAGCTCTTTATGGAAGAAGATACAGATATCCTATTGGGTGGTTCAAGGTTGGTGAATCAGGGTTGATAGGACCAGATTTATTCCACCAAGCCATGGATAAGGTGAAGACGATTCAAGAGAGATTGAAAACGGCACAAATTCGCCAAAAGTCCTATACAGATGTTAGGAGGAGGCCGATAGAGTTTGAGGTGGATGATTGGGTGTGTATGAAGGTTTCACCCATAAAGGGTGTTATGAGGTTTAGTAAGAAGGAGAAAATTATTCCCCGATATATTGGTCCTTACAGAATCTCCAAGAGAGTAGGAAATGTAGCTTATGAGTTGGAGCTACCCTAAGATTTAGCGATGGTTCATTTGATATTCCATATTTCTATGTTTAAGAAGTGCTTGGGCAATCCTTTAGTGATTGTAACAACTAAGGATGTTGGGATTAAGTATAGTTTATGTTATGAAAAGATCTCGGTCCAGATTTTAGATCGTCAATTTCGCAAGTTAAGAACAAAGGAAGTGACATCAGTCAAGGTCCTTTGAAGGAACCAATTCGTTGAAGAAGCACTTGGGAAGATGAGGAGGACATGAAGAACAGATATCCACATCTCTTTGAATTTGGAGAGAATGCAGATCAAGATACTAAATTCTCTTCTTAGCACTTTACAAGACTATGTGTAAGCATGTCATTACTTGCTTTTGTTGTTGAGTGCTAAAATGATATTATTACCCTTAGCTTAGTGAAAGAGTTCTCATTCGAGGACGAATGTTGCAAAGGGGGATATATTGTAACATCTCGTAATTCAAAATAGTTGGAAATAATCCCAGAAACCAAAAATAATCACTTTTGGAAATAAAGGGAAAAATCTGAAAATTTCCTAAGTTTAAAAAGTGAGTTTCAGTCATTTTCAAATGGTCATAACTTTTAACTCAAGAAGAGTTAGTGGAAGTTCTTTATATGGATAGAAATCCCTTGGCAAGATATTTCAAACGGCTCCATGTTTGCTCTTTTTATGTAGTATGAGGGGAGATATGCCTTTTTGAAAGTTCGGCTATTGGACTGAGGTAAGTCCAATCCATATTTTAGTAAGGGCAAAGTAGTCTTTTCACCATACTATTTACTAATTCGATTTAAGGGTTTATTAGGGGTAAAACCAAGTCTTGATTCAGAGTGAATTTCGTTGGGGGAGAAAAGAGAAGAAAAGAAAAGACCAAGATTTCACAAAGAACACCAAGATCACTGAGTGAATTTTCATCGGAGGTGATCCCTTTTAGGTATGTTAGATCTTTTTGTGTTGGGTTCTTCCACCCACACAATAACATGTTTAATTCAACGCAATTAGAGTAGACTGAATGATAAATATTGAAGTTCTTAATATAAAATTGCTCAATTCTTGTTGGTTGAATTGGAGTATACCTTTAGTTGTTTTGATTCGTGTTTTCAGGCTGTTTTACGAGTCTAAACTATTGGGTATTGAGATTTTTAGTGATCCTAAGTGTTAAGGGAAATATCCATGGAAGCTTAGAAGGTTTAGAGTTGAAAATAAGAAAAGGCCGAAATATCATCTGACAGACCTTGGGATGCCGCGCTTGTCAGAGCGTTTCAGGGGCAGACCCTGTTTGACAGGCTCAGGTTCGCCGCGCAAGCCAGAGCGCCTCAGACCAGAGTCTGTCCTTCAGGCTCTGGATCTCCGCAAGTCTTAGAGCACCAAAGTCACCTGGAGTCCCTATTGTTTCCTTATCTTTTCGTACTAGTTCCTAAGTGATTTACCCACGTTCCTTGGTTGACTCATACATTCTAAGGTACATCTAAATATCATGAATCATCCATAAACATGAGATTATGATCCTTGAATCCATAATTCAATTCAAGGAAATTTAAGAATAAAGTCAAAGGAGTTAAGAGTCAAATCTAAAAGTTATGAAACAAGTCAAATAGAGTTCCTAAAGGTTCCAAGAGTCTTTAACTAACATGTTTCTTTGTTTTAAGACTCAAGCTACAAGTTAAGCAAGAGTAAAGAGTTGATTTCATGCTCAAAAGTTATAAGGGGACTAAGTAATCCCTAAGAATTACAAATGTTTTGTACATTTAAGCAAGTAAAGAACCTTTGTACTAGTTTATTGACAGAAGTAATAGCTTTATAAAATGAAGCAAGCCGGGAAACTATGATTTCCAAGAGACTTTTAAAGATAACTTTTGAGAACTTATCTCAAATCACAAAATCAGTATATTTTAGAAACATAAGAGCTAGTATATTTTTGGAATTAGTATTGAGCACCAATATTGGGATTCGAGTTCATAGTAACTCAAGTCTCCATGAAAACCATGTAGTCATCATGGGTAGAAGAGGGTCACACTTTTTGGATAAACCCTTCTCATAGTATAGTAGTGGATCCATTAGGTAGTTAAGGTCCTATACTCTGGCAAGGTTAGGATGGCCGGGTAGCGTGGGCCTAATAACGTTGTATCATCACTATAGCTCTTAAGTGATGGTTTTCGGTTAGAGAAGCTCCCATAGAAGTTACTGTATTTTTATACACCCAGTTATTTATATTTTTACATATATCTCAGAGATTTATTATATTCATGTATACATGTTTTCAGTTAGTTTTTCTTTATAATGCACTTACTTTTACAACTGCATTATATTGAATTGAATTAGTAAATCATGGATTGAACAAAGCCAAGGTAGGTGTACTTTCTTACTATTTTCTAGCATAAGTATTGTTTTAGCTTTCCAACTCGCAAACTCGTACATTCAATGTATTGTTGCCAGTTGGCCTATTTCATTTTATAATTCAGACGCAGGTAACTAGGATTAGTATTGGAGCGCCGTTGATCCAGTGAACAGCTCAGAATCAATTGGTGAGTCTCCCTTCATTATGAAGGACATCTTTAGTTTTAGCTATTTTCTTAGTATTCAGTTGTTAGGATGATTAGAGGTCATGTCCCATCATCATCTTTATATCAGAGGCTTCATAGACAGGTGATATTAGTTTTCTTAGTCTTTTCCTTCACTTGTAATTGACTAAGACTTGGGTTGCCACTTTGGCTAATTACTTTCTTTAAGGTTATTTCTTGAGATTATATCTTGTGTTATGTCTTCCGCTGAGTTAAGTAAGTCAGGTCAAGGGTACGCTCAAGGCAAGAAATGGTTATTGGGTAGCGGCCACGTCCAGGGTGTAGACTCGGGGCGTGACATAGATCTTGTGGTTGGAGCACCCAAAATTTTTTATTCACAAAAAACTTTCTTAGGACGTTCATATTTATTTGGGGAACCATCACGTACACTAACACCATTTTTAGCTCCCATTTCCACTTCTACAGGCCTATTATTAGAAATAGTGCAAGTTTCTTAATATTTCGTGTGTATTATCTAATGAATCTAGCACCTGGAGCACCCAAAACATTTACTAATAAAAACACTATAAGGACCTCTGTATTTATATAGGGAACCATCAGGTATGCACACCATTTGTTTTGCACTCATTTTCACTTCTATGGGCCTTTTTTAGGAATCGCAGAAGTTCCTCAACTCTTCTTGTGTATTAGCCCATGGATCTGTAGCCCGAAGCACACTAAAATATTTATCAAAAACCTTCATAAGGACCTATGCATTGAGTTGGAAATCATCACGTATACTCACACTATATTTCATGTCCATTTTCACATCTATAGGGCCATATTTAGTAATCATAAAAATTCTTAATTTTCCGTGTGAATAAATAAGCCCAAGGATATGGCGTTGTAGGACCCAAAAACATTTTTTCGAAAAACATAATGAGGACCTTTGTGTAACTTTAGAAACTGTCATGTAAACTCATGCCATTTTTTTCGCGCTCGTTTTCGTGTATCATGCACTTTTTTAGAAATCGCGCAAATTTTTTAATTTTTGTATTAGCTCATTGATCTAACGTTTAGAGCACCCAATTTTTTTCTTAGGACCTCTGTACTTAGTTGGAAACCATCTCGTATACTCATAATATTCTTTTCGTGCCCATTTTCACATCTACAAGCCTCTTTTTAGATTCACACAGATTCCTCAATTTCTCTTGTGCATTATCTTATGGATCTGACGCCCGGAGAACCCATAAATGTCTTCTGAAAAAACATTATGATTAGTTTTGGGAACCATCACATATGGTCACACCATTTTTTCGCAATCAATTCCACATTTACAGGCCCTTTTTTAAGAATCGCATAAATTCATTTATTTTTTGTATGTATAAGCCTATGGATTTTGTGCCCAGAACACCTAATATTTTTCCTCAAAAAACTTTATGACAACCTCTGTATTAAGTTGGGGAAGCATAGCATATAATTACACCAACTTTCGGGCCGATTTCTGCATCTAAATAATTTTTTAGAAAATGTGTATATTTTTTAATTTTTCGTGTGTATTAGCCTATGGATATGATGTCAGGGGCACCCAAAAAAATTACTCCAAAAACTCTAGGAGGACCTGTTTATTTATTTGAGGAACCGTCACGTATACTTACACCATTTTTATGCGCACATTTCCACATCTATCCACCCTTTTTGAATATCGCAATTTTTCGTGTGTATTAGCACAACAAAATATTCTAAAAAAATTATGACCTTTGTATTGAGTTGGGCAACCATCATGTATACTCACACCATTTTATTCACTCCCATTTTCGCACCTACAACCTCTTTTGTAGAAATAACACAAATTCTGTAATTTTTGGTGTGTATTAGCCTATAAATCTGGAGCTAGGAGCACCTAAAAATATTTTTCTTAAAAAACATTATGTGGACCTATATATTTATTTGGGAACTATCACATATACACACATTTTCCGCGCTCATTTTCGCATCTACTAGCTCTTCTAGAAATCGCACAAATTCATCAATTTTTCATATGTCATGGATTTGGCGCCCGGAGCATCAAAACATTATTTCTCAAAAAACTTTATGAGTACCTTTGTATTGAGTTGGGGAATCATCATGTATACTCACACTATTTGTTTTCTCGCCCATTTTTGCATCTACATGTCTCTTTTTGGAGAATTGCGCTAATTCTTCAATATCTCGTATATTAGTCCATGGATCTGGCTCCTGAAGCACCCAAAATGTTTTTCTCATAAAAATTATGGTGACTTCCATATTGATTTGGGAAACCATCAACGTATACTCACACCATTTGTTTGCACCCATTTCCGCATCTACATGCCATTTTTTAGGATTCGCTCAAATTCCTCAATTTTTCGTGTGTATTATCCCATGTATCTGGCATCCTGGAGCACTCACAATTATTTTCTCAAAAAATATTATGAGGACCTTTGTATTGAGATGTGAAACCATCGCGTATACCCACACCTTTTTTGCGTTCATTTTCGCATCTACATGCCTTTTTGTAGGAATCGCTCAAATTCATCTATTTATTATTTATTATTCCATAGATTTCGCACCTGAAGCACGTGAAAAATATTCAAAAACTTTATGAGAACCTCCGTATTGATTTTGGGAACCATCACATGTACTCACACAATTTTTTTGTGCCCATTTCCGAATCTATAGGCTCATCGCACAAATTCCTCAATTTTTGTGCATATTTTTCCATGGATCTGGCACGGGAGAACCCAAAAAAACTTTATGATGACCTCCGTATTGAGTTGAAGAACCATCACCTATACTCACACCTTTTTTTGCGCTCATTCCCGCATCTATGGATCAAGCGCCTAGAGCACCCAAAAACATTTTCTCAAAACACTGTATGAGGAACTTCGTATTCAGTTAGAGAATCATCATGTGTACTACCATTTTTCGCACTTATTTCCGCATCTACATTCCTTTTTTTAGGAATCTCTCGAACTCCTCGATTGGTCCATGGATTTTGTGCCTAGAGATCCCAAATTTGTTTTCTCCAAAACCTTTATAAGAACCTCTTATTGAGTTGTTGAACTATCACCTATCATCACACCATTTTTCGGGCCCATTTCCGCATCTCCATGTTCTTTTTTAGAAATCCCATAAATTTCTCAATGTTTTATGTGTATTAATCCATGGATCTGATGTCAGGAGCACCCAAAAAAATTCAAAATACTTTATGAGGACCTTTATATTTATTTGGGGAACCATTACGTATACACATACCAATTTTTGCACCTATTTTCGCGTCTACAAGCCCTTTTGTAGGAATCGCACAAATTTCTCAACTTTTCATGTGTATTAGCCCATGGAGCAGGCACCTGAGAACCCAAATTTTTTCACTAAATAAACTTTATGTGGACCTCCGAATTGATTTGGAAACCATCACGTATCATCACATCATTTTTTCGCGCACAAATCTGCATCTATAGTCCCTCTTTAATAATCGCAAAAAAAATTTCGTATGTATTGGCCAATGGATCTTGTGCCTGAAACACCCAAAACGATTTCTCAAAAACCTTCATAAGGACCTCCGTATTGAGTTGGGGAACCATCATGTATACTCACACCATATTTCGTGCCCATTTTCGCATCTACAGGCCCATATTTAGTAATCGCAAAAATCCTTAATTTTTCGTGCGTATAAGCACATGGATACGGCGTTGTAGGACCTAAAACATTTTTAAAAGAGAGAAATAATGAGAACCTTTGTATTAAGTTTACGAACTATCACGTATACTCACACCATTTTTTTGTGCCCATTTTCGTGTATGCATGACTTTTTTTTATAAATCGCGCAAATTCCTCAATTTTTATATTGGGTCATTGATCTAGCATCTAGAGCACCCAATTTGTTTTCTCAAATAACTTTATGAGGACCTCTTTACTTAGTTGCAAACCATCAAGTGTACTCACACCATTCTTTTCGCGCTTATATCCGCATCCACAAACCCTAGACCCTTTTTTAGATTCTAACAAATTTCTAAATTTTTCTTGTGCATTAGATTATGGATCTATAGCCCGGAGAACCCATAAATCTTTTTTGAAAAAACATTATGATTGAGTTTGGAAACCATCACATATGGTTACACCGTTTTTTCGCACCCGATTCCGCATTTATGGGCCCTTTTTTAAGAGTCGCACAAATTCCTTGATTTTTCGTATGTATAGCCTATGGATTTTGTGCACAGAGCACCCAATATTTTTCTCAAAAAACTTTATGACGATCTCCATAATAGGTTAGGGAACCATCATGTATAATTACAACAATTTTTTACCTCATTTTTGCATTTACATGCCTCTGTTTTAGAAATGGTGTAAATTCCTCAATTTTCGTATGTATTAGCCAATGGATATGACATCAGGAGAACCCAAATATTTTTCTCAAAAAACATTAGGATGACCTTTTTATTTATTTGGTAACCGTAGCGTATACTCACACCCTTTTTACGTGCCCATTTCCGCATCTATCGGCCCATTTTTAGAGATCGCGCAAATTTCTCAATTTTTCACGTTTATTAGCACAAAAAATTTATGAATTTTGTATTGAGTAGGAAAACCATCATGCATACATACACCATTTTATTCGGTCCCATTTTCACATATACAGTCCCTTTTGTAGGAATACCGCGTATTCTATAATTTTTTGTGTGTATTAGCCTATAGAGCTGGCGCTTGGAGCACCCAAAAAGAATTTCTCAAAAAATATTATGAGGACCTCTGTATTTTTTAGGGAACTATCACGTATACACAACCAGTTTTTCGAGCCTATGTCTGCATCTATAGGCTCTTTTTATGAATCACACAAATTCATCAATTTTTGGCATACCATGAATCTAGCGCCAGGAGCATGAAAAATTTATTTCTTAAAAAACTTTATGAGAAACTTCATATTGAGTTGGGAAATCATCACTTATACTAACACCATTTGTTATATCGCCTATTTTTACATCTACATGCTCTTTTTTGGGAATCACGCTAATTCCTCAATATCTCGTTTGTATTAGATCATGAATCTAGCTCCTGAAGCACCCAAAATGTTCTCAAAATTTTCGTATTGAGTTGGGAAACCATCACCTGTACTCACACCATTTTTAGCCCATTTACACATCTATGGTCCATTTTCAGAAATCACGCAAATTCCTCAATTTTTCGTGTTAATATACATTATGGTTCCCAACTAAATGAGGAGGTCATCATAAAGTTTTTAGGTTCTTTGGATGCCAAATCCATGGATAATATACACATGAAACAAAGAATTTGTGCGAATCATAAAAAAGTTTATGAAAATGGGGAATAGGCATGAAAAAAATTGTTTGAGTATATGTGATGGTTTCCAAAATCAATAAACATGTCCTCATAAATTTTTTGAAATTAATTTTTGGGTTATTCGAGCGCCATCTCCATGGAATAATACACAAAACATAGAGAAATTTGTGATTCCTACAAAAGGACATGTAGATGCAGAAATGGGCACAAAAAAGGGTGTCAGTATACGTGATGGTTGCACAACTCAATACAGATTTAACCATAAATTTTTTTGAGGAATTTGAGCAATTTCTAAAAAAGGGCCTATAGATGCGGGAATTTGCGCAAAAAATAGTGTGATGTCACATGGAACGCGAATAGGGTTCCACTGTCACATAAACTAAAAGCAAAGGGGTCAAAAATAACCTTAAACTATCCGAAATAGCTCATATTTACCCTTGAACTATATTTCGACTCAAAAATATTGGTTCAAACTATTGGGTCAAAAATGTCTTTCTTATTAACGGAAGTTGTAAAATTTCACATGAATGTCACATTGCACACCAATAGGGTTCCATGCAACATTGATAAATCCCTAAATCTTTATTACTCTTTTTCCCCCTCTTTCATTATTTTCCAGAAACTATTTAACCCCTTCTCCCTCATTCCGCGGCTAGGGTTTCACAGTTTTCTTCATTGCTGGATTTGAAAAAGGATATTCCAGGTTGTTAATTAGTAAGTCCATTCTTCTTATTTTCTTATGTTTACAACCACAAATATCCACTTTGAACCCGACCCCAAAGAAAGTTATGAAACCATAACCGTGAAATGAGAGAAAATTTGTGAAATCCTAACTATCATGCTTTGAAATCATATAAACATAATAAAATAAGAAAAAATATTTACTAATCTACAACCATGAATGTTCACTTCGAAACTAAAGCTTGTAGAAAGCTATGGAATCGAGTCGTGAAATGAGAGAAAAGTTGTGAAATCCCAAGTATCATGCTTTTTGAAATCGTTAACATAATAAAATAAAAAAATATTAACTAACCTACAACCACAAATATCAACTTTGAAACCCACCACGAAGAAAATTATGAAACCCTAGTAGTGAAATATGGGAGACTGGATGAAATCGTGACCTGAAGTCCCCCTAACCTCAACGCATGGTGCCTCGAGGTCCTCCTCCCCCACCCCAGACATCGAGGTATCGTTCCTAAAGGTCCTCCCCCACTCCCCGACCTTGAGGTGTCGTGCCCCGAGGTCCACCTCCCTCATCCCCCGACCTTGAGACGTTGTGTCCCGAGGTTCTCAACCCTAACACCCGACCTCGAGGCTTTGTTCCCCGAGGTCCCTCTCCCCCACCTCCCAACCTCGAGGCACCATGCCACGAGGTCCTCGAGGCGCTGTGCCCAAGGTCCTCCTCCCCCACTCCACGACCTCAAGGCATCGTGACCTGAGGTCTTCCCCCACTCCCCGACCTCAAGTCGTCATGCCCCAAGGTCCTCCCCCCACCCTTAGACCTCAAGGCGCCGTGACATGAGTTCCAGTTACCCCACCCCCGACCTCGACTCACAGTGCCACAAGGTCCCTCCCCCCTCTGACCCCTCGACATCGAGGTCTCGTGCCCCAAAGTGTTCCCCCCACCCCCGTCCTCGAGGTTCTGTGATCCGAGGTAACCCACCCATCCCCAAACTCGAGGATTTGTGACCCGAGGTCCCCTCCCCCCACCCACCGCCGACCTCGGGCACCGTTGCTGGAGGTCTCCCTCCACCAAACCACCCCTGACCTAGAGGCTTCGGGCCACGAGGTCCCCATCCCCCCACCCACCCCCAACTTTAGGCAACGTGGCTTGACGTCCCCCTCTGCCAGACCACTCAAGACCTCGAGGCTTCGTGGTTGAGGTCCCCCTCCCCCAACCCAAACAAACCTCCGATCTTGAGGCTTCGTGCTCCGAGGTCCCCACCCACCCCCAACCTTGAGGCTTCATGCCCCAAGGTCCTCTTCAACCCCCTTACTGCTCCATCTCTAGACCTTGAGGTGTCGTGGCCTGAGGTCCCCCTCCCCCCACCACCGACCTCAAGACGTCGTGCCCCGAGGTCCCCCTCCCTTCCACCTCTGACGTCAAGGCATCGTGCCCCGAGATCCCCCTCACCTCCACATTCCCTAAAAGGCGTCGTGCCTTAAAGTCACCCTTACCCTCACCCCCGACCTCGAGGTGTTGTGCCCCAAGGTCCTTTCCCTCCCCCCCCCCCCAACCTAGACTTCGAGACGTCGTGCCCTAAGGTCCCCCTCCTCCACCCCAGACCTCGAGGCACCATGCCCCTCACTCTCGACCTCGAGGTTCCCCACTCACCCCCGTCGTGCCCCGAGGTCCACCCTCACCCCTGACCTCGAATCGACATGCACCGAGATCTCCTGACCTCGAGGCGTCTTGCCCCGAGCCCCCCCCCCCCCCTCCCCATCCCCAAACCTCAAGGTGTTATGCCTCAAGGTCCCTATATCTACCCTTGACCTCAATACGTTGTGTCCCTAGGTCCCCCCAACCCCCCAACCTCGAGGCGTCGTTCCACGATGCCCCTCTACCCCCCCCTCCATACCCCTCCCCATGACCTCAAGGCGTCGTGCATAGAGTCCCTTCCTCCCCCACCCCCGACCTCGAGGCCCCATGCCCGAGGAACCCTACCCCCTAACCTCGAGGCGTTGTGCCCCGAGCTCCCACCCAAGCCTTGAGGCGTCGTTCCCCAAGGCTCGGACTCACCCCCACCCCGACCTGGATGCACCTTAGCCTAGGCCCCCATCCACTCATCTTTCGCCAACCTCTTTCCTTCGCCCAAGGTTGTGCCCACCTGAAATATTTTAAATATAAAATTATTTGAGAAAACTAGTTCTAAAAGTCGACTACTGTTTTCAAAAATATTCTGAAAGTTTTTATGCAAAAAGATATTGAAAACGTATTAACAGTTAAACTTTAATTTCAATCAAATGTTTTTAACACAACTAATCAAAGTTGATAAATTATTGACTAAAAATATTGATCAACTATAAAAATTAAAAAAAAAGTTATTTCAAAGTAAATAAAAATGTTTTTATTCCTTAAAAAGTTTTTTGAAAATAAGATAAACTTAGTCATATTGATTAGTCAAGTGGAATATCATTTGATTGAAATTATAAGGCAAAGTAAATTAATGTAACAATGGTTTCTTTAGGAGAATTTAATTAAATTAAACTAGTTAAAGTGTTATAAATATATTTGTATTATAGTGAATGTCTAATTGTGTGGATATGGTTAGGAATCCTACTTGGGGACCAAGTAAGGTTTCCCCTATAAATAAGGGGTTTTCCTTCATTGTAAAGAAGATTTGTGAAAGAACTATGAATCTTGAATATACTTCAAGATGAACAAGAAGTCTTTTCTATTCTTATTACTTTATTATTCTTTAAATTTATATAGTTTCATAACACGTTATCAGCATGATTGTTTTATTCTTAAAGAATTATGAAGAAGTCGGAAAAAGTGCAAAAGAGATCTTGCATAAGTTATGCAATAAGGTTCTTATATCTTCGAGGTATGATTTATCTTTATGTTATAATTATTTATGTAACAGATCTAGAGGTACCAACTAAAGTAAGTATTTAAAGAGACTTGTTGACTTTCTAAAGTTTAATTTTAATCGACTAGGAAGAGAATTCCTTAATTTATTTTGATAATTGAATAAGCACAGCTTAGTGAAAGGTATGTTTTCA
This sequence comes from Solanum peruvianum, assembly GCA_027705065.1. Lineage (NCBI taxonomy): Eukaryota > Viridiplantae > Streptophyta > Magnoliopsida > Solanales > Solanaceae > Solanum > Solanum peruvianum. The sequence continues at coordinate 30,872,790 of JAKWJD010001760.1, read as the reverse complement.
AGCTTTATATAAGGTATGTAATCTATTAAGCTATATTTATTAACTACTAATGTTTATTATAATGAATCAATAATCTCAATTTTGTGTGTAATTATAATATACCATCATATTAATGATCATCAAATAAAATTACAATTATTTTGAAGGCTTGAGGTTGAGCCTCATTGTGGGTAAGACGATAGATTTAAGTTTTATCGCACCAAAAGAATAAGACGATGGATTTATGTCCAATCGCACAAAGAGGGTAAGACATTGGGTTAAAGTCATGATGCACCATGATGATAAGGTATTGGGTTCAAGACCCATCGATTTATGACCTAAGACACTTTTATATGGATAAGACATTGAAATTGAGTTTTAATGCACCATATTGATGACATAATAATGACTAAAGAAAAACTAATGTGTTTTTGATGAGAAGTCATGAGATTTACTGAATTTGCTTCATTATGCAAAGTGAATGTAATAGTAGTTCATAATATGTCTGAAAGAAGACAAGTGATTTAATAATGCACATAAATATGGAATCAGGTACTAACGCTATCATAATTTGATATGCTCACATGTTTGTGTTTCATTCATCAAGAGTGAGAACTTTTGATAAATGTTAAAAATATAAATTTATTCTCTAAAGGGAATGTGGTGTAAGCCACTATGCTAGGCATGAGAAAGATTGCGATCTTTGGTCAATGATGTGGTATCACCAAGAATGTGTCTAAGAAGACATGTATTATAGAAAAGTTTCATGTTTTATATTCAATCTTGTATTGGACAAGAATTAGTGCAATTGAGTCACATTTTATGGTAAATAAGAAGTTTGCTAATTACAATACTTTCTTTAGTTTGACACGATTGTCTGGGACATCGTTAGTCTATAATGTTTAGACGAATTATGGAATGTTAAAATAATGGACATCTATGGAAGAACCTAAAAAATCATTTACATGGTGAATTTTCTTATACTACTTGTTAGCAAGGCAAGTTAATTGTGAGACCATAATAAACGAAAGTTGAGATTGAATCTCCTGCGTTCTAGTAACGTATACAAATATTTCTAGACTTATTCATATACCTAGTGGAATGTTTAGATACTTAATGTTCCTAATAGATGTTTCTTCTATATGGTCTCATGTGTGCCTATTCTTATCTCGCAACTTGATGTTTGCAATAATGTTGGTACAAATTATATGTTTACATGCACAATTTTCTTCAGATTAGTTCATTCAATGATGGGATCACGACTCACCTAAAGGGTAAAGTAATTGAGAAGAAATAAATCTGAAAATTACTCTTGGAGTAATAAAATTAAAATTTACTTGTGCAATAGTAAATCAGAAAATTACTAAACCAAAAGGCATAGGCGTAGTAAACATGGAGTTTACGAGTACTAATAATTTTATTAGTTGGTATGAAGAATTTGATCATCCCAAAGATGTGCACATTGAGTAATGGACATACATTGAAAAACTAGGAGATTCTTCAAGAATTTTTTACGTTGCTTGTTGTCGTGATAAAGTTGATTGGATCAACTAAAGTTGTGACTAAATCCCTAAATTCTGAAAAGTATAAAAGGTGAATATGGTCCCGTTCACCTATCATGTGATATGATAAAGAGATGCATCTATAAGATAATCACATGTGTGTTTGTTGTCAACCTGTAGTTTGACATTCATAAAATTGTTTGTGCAAAAATAATTGAGTGAAGAGCACAATTTCAGAATATGTAATCAAGACAATTTATCTTGATAATATTAATAAATACTCAAGATGTTGTGACATTAAGTGTCTAAGATAGTGAAATCATTGCTAGTGAAAATAAAGCTCCACGTGTTGATCTGAAATATGATACTCCATACAACAGTAATTGTATGCATCAAACGAATAAATTATGATCAGATTTTCTTTCAATTAATTTATGGTCAGGGACAAAATATTTTTATCTGATTATTTTGGTATGTATTATATAATCAATGAATATACAATGATTCACAAAGATAGATTCTCCAAAAGATTGAGATATATGTTAGTTTGTCTAACATAAGGGGGAGATTAGAATGGACACATAAGTTGTAAATACTCCTATTGAATGTCTCTTAAGGATAGAGTCTATGACATGCATGAAGCATGATAGACTAATCTAATTCTAACTAAAATAATTCTTGAAAAAGGGGTAGGACAAAAGAATCAAAATGATCATAATAAGGAGATAATGTGCTCTTGGAGAGCCTACGACATAACATTTTATAAAACCTCATGAGAGGGGTAGCTCACTAAAAATAATGAAGTGATGAGATCTCAATAAGTTATGTCTATTGTGAATCGATACAAAATGATATATCGTTGACAATATCTTTGATACCATAACGTGCAATATTGTAAAAGATTATGAGGATATGAATTCTACATTTATTAAAGCATGCTTGCATAGAAATAATTATCAAGTGAAAAGTGAAATGATGCATCTTGGTAAGCTTAAAGCTTATTTGACTTGCAATCTAGGCACTAGAAAATGTCATACAGATAATATTGAATGTTTTCACTTGATAAAATTGATATGATAATATACAATGTGTTCAAAATCTAAAGCATATACAAGTTTTTGGAAAAATTGTCTATCATCCTCATAAGGATCAAATAGATTCAAAATGCATAGAGCATATACAAGTATTATTATGCAAGTTGATAACTATAATTGAAACTCTTGAAGAGTTTTCAAAAGGCAATAGATTATTTGCTTAAGGAAGTTAAAGTAAGGAACTTGGAGAAATCTTTGACCCTGAAAGAAAGATTCATAAAGGAAATAGAAGAAAGCATATTTTGTCGAGGTTTTCCTATACTCATGAGCTCCCAAGAATGGTGATATCAACATGCAAGAGGTCTGTTCAAGTAATATTATTGTTGATTTATTCACCAAGTCTCTATCAACTACAACTTTCAAGAAGATGGTGCACAACCTTGGAAAATTAAGATTCTAGTCTCTGAATTGATGTTGTCATTAGCGGGATTAATACGCGATGTTCCTCACAAGATTTTGTCCCACTGGGTTTTCCTTGTAAGGTTTTTAATGATACATTCATAATGCGTATTATTAGATATGTGTACTCTTTTTCCTTCACTAGATTTTTTTCCCATCGGATTTTATCTAGTAAGGTTTTAACGAGGCACATAATCTACTGGCATTTAAGGGGGAGTGTTATAAACATATTTGTATTGTAGTGAATATCTAATTGTGTGGAGTCCTTGTTGGATATAGTTAAGAATCCTACTTGGCGACAAAGTAAGGTTTCCCCTATATATAAAGGGGTTTTCCTTTATTATGAAGAAGATTTGTGAAAGAATATGAATCTTGAATATACTTCAAGATGAATAAGAAGTCTTTTCTCTTCTTCCTACTTTATTCTTCTTCTAAAATTTATATAATTTCATAGCATAAAGTAAGATTATGCAAATGATTTCGACTAAAACAAGATACAAAAGAAGTAAATCACTCTTTGGGGGATCTACTAAGAGTTTGGGCCAACATAGGTTTTGGATCTGCTGCTGCACTTTGGGCTTCGGCCCATGTCACTACAAATCTGTGAATACTAGTGTATATCATCTACTTCCTTTGTATATTGGACATATACAACCAAATTTACAACTGTATCATAGGTATGTCGGCTGTATATCAACTCCATTTCTTGCATACTTGATTCCATTTCACTCGAACAAGATGAAGTTGACTCGATGAATATCAGTAGGGTTTTAACAAAATTGAATTCAAAGATGACTGGATGAGTCTCTACTTTGAAATTTACACACACTTTCAAAAATATTAATATGAATATTTCACCATGAAGTGAAGAAATCAAGAAAACAGAGAAGTTGCAGTAGAAACAGTATTGCTTGAGTGACTAGAAATTGAAGAAGTGTTACGAGGGTAAAATGAAATTCTAGGATTGGTATATGAAAATTGTAGTTGTTTGGTTTATAATTGGAGGTTCCATGGAGATTTTCATGATTAAGACTGGATTTTCTGATAAAGTGACTGTTCTATAAAAGCGGAAAAGAAAGCCTGGGAGAATTAACCTGAAGCCAAGGCTGTTAGAGACGCTCTTAATCAATGGAGACATCAGGATGCAGAAGTAAGAAAGGATTCTTAGCTTTGTCACTTCGGTTAGAGAATTATAAGGCAACTCAGGGATTGACTTTGAAGGGAAATAGACCTGACGTAGTGCTTTTTTGGGCTTGCTCCTATTGATATTTCTCTTCGAATGTTTCTTGAAGAGAGTTTTGCAACTAACAACTGATTGATTGTTTCATCAACTTGGTTGAGGTCACTTCCTTTATCTTTTAAGATTAGTACTTTTCCTTCCTAGATCGGCATGATTAAGAAAAACAATCAGTTGCACCTCTGAGAAAAATAGTGGACTAGATAGCCATTTGAAAAAAAAAACTACTATCACAGATAGAGGAAATGTTGGCATCATAGCCTCTATGGTTATTACAAGTATACATGCGCACAGAGGAATCAATTACTACAGAGAGCTTTTGTTTGAAATCTCTATTGTGCACTCAACATTAGTCTAACTAACACTAAATCTTAAAGAAATAGCAGCAAAGGAGCAATATGTTTCAAGCAAGAATCCTAGTAGCAAAAACATACTTCTATCTGCAAAGGATTCTCAAGCCAAAGATTTCATTGATAAAATAAAGACTCAATCTGTTATATGCTTAAACGAGGGACTCAAAGACTGATTAAAGCACTCAATCGAAGTAAGGTAGATCAGTCTATGCGATGAAGATCCACAAACGAGTAAACAAATGTACATAGCAGATTCATGAGATCTTAGACAAACAGTGAACTAAGACTGGAATCAAAGCAAAGAAACAACAAGACATTGAGCATCTGGAATGAAAATTCAAAAGATTGACCTTGTAAATTATAATTCATACTGTATTAAGCAACATATAGAGATAGCAATATTTCTTAAACTGCTATTGAAAATAAATAACAGCTATTTGCCAAACTTAAATAGATGTACCGCTATTTAACTAAACAGAGAATTAACTGGAAAAAGATGAATCATAAAAGGAGAAAAGGGTTACGTTTACCGGGCAGCAATTGGGATGAGATGAAGTTTCAACCACTGAAATGGTGGCTGGACTCCCACGAACAAAGAAGCTTGATACAGCCGAGGAAAAAACCGCTTCCATTAGCTATATGAAAACCCCCTCTATTTTAGATCATTAAGATTTTTATGTGTTTTTCGATGGTCAAATCCGTGAAGGAAGGGGGTTATGCAGGGAGAAAATGGGTTGATTTTGTGTGGGGAAACCTACAGAAATTTAGAAAGGGGAGGTGTTAAAATGTCTGCCAATCTATACAACACATAGCAATCATATGCACTAAAACTAAACCTATTCTAACACTAAAACTTTAAGAAATGGAAGCGAAGGAGCAACATCTTTGAAGCAAAAATCATAGTAGCAAGAACATACTTTTATCTATAAAGTACTCTGAGACCAAAAATTTCATTGATAAACAAAATATTCAATCCATTATTTGCTCAAACAAGGAACTCAAAGAAAGACAGATCAGCCTATGCAATGAAGATGGACAAACGAGTAAAGCAAGATACATAATAGATTCATGATATACTTAGACAAACAGTGAGCTAAAACTGCAAATCAAACCACTGATTATAATAATAAGCAAATAAACAACAAAGACATAAAGCATATGGAAAGAAAATTCAAAAGATGATCCTAATTCATACCACATTAAATAATATAATACGCAGAGACAGTAATATTTCTTAAACTCACTACTAAAAATAAATAACTATTTGCCAAACTTAAACTAGAAACAGAAAATTAATTGAAAAAAAATGAAGCAAGAAAGGAGAAAAGGATTACCTTTTTCAGGACAACAACGAAGATCTCACCACTGAAACGGTCGCTGGACTCTGACGAACAAAGAAGCTTGATGCAGCAAAAGAAGAAAACATTTTTCCTATAAAAAAATCCTTAAATCTGAGATGCTCTATTAGCTATCTGAAAACCCTCCCTCTGTTTTAGATGATAAAGAATTTGTGTGCAAAAGGGGGGGGGGGGTTGTAGGGAGAAAATGGGTGGCTTTTGGAGAAAAAACACAACGGTCGAAATTTTTTGTAAGAGATGAGTTCAAATTTTGGAAATTCTTTGGAGGATAAGAAATTTGAGACAAAAGTTGAAAAAAGGACGTCGGGATTCCTTCCTTGAAGGTGTAATCATTTAGGATGGCTACTCCATTTATTACTAAATTAAATGAACAATGATATATACATTTTAAAAAATTAAAAATTAAATATAAGGTGAACAAAATAAGAAAATTTATCTAAATACATGATTTATTTTATTATCTTCAATAACTTTTGTGTGTAGCCCATGATTTTTTTTGTGATATGATTGACGTACAATTTTTTTGGATAAACTTTACGGAACCCTCTGTAGGGTATTCGAGGAGAAGTGTGTGAAGTATCACATTGAGTGATGTATTGAAAATTGATACGTGATGTATCAAGACATCGAGTGATGTATACGGACGGGACGCGATATATCCTAACGTTGAGTGATGCATTTGAAATTCTTAATTTTTGACGAACTTTTATAATTTAAAAAAGAGTACGGATAATGGGTATCGTCGCTCAGTTATGAGCGAGTGATATAGAAAATGGATGGTCACAACTGTCATTTAAATCTAAAGATATTTCGCTCAAAGTTGAGTATTTGTCCATGTAGGTTAATTACTAAAACAAGTGACTTTTTTGTATTTTAGAGGGGAAAAAGTAGCCTTTTGACTTCGAATTCAAAGCAAATATCTTCCGTATATAAAAAGGGGAAAAAAGGTCTGATATACCCCTCAACTTTGTCATTTAGAGCTGATATACCCCTTGTTATGAAAATGGCTCATATATACCCCTACTTGTAAACAAATGGCTCACATATACCCTTTTTCTCTAACGAAAATGAAAAAAAAAATAATTTTATTCTAAATTTTTATTATTTTTTTCTAAAAAATACAATCCTATATGAGTAAATTTAATCCTCGTCAAAATATTTTTTTTACTTTTATTTGTTTCAATGACTAATTTATAATTATTATTTTGAATAAAATTTATTATGTTTCACTAATATTCTTGTAAAACTTATTGTAAGATGACCAAATTTTTCTTCGAATACGAAATTAACACACAAAAAAATAGTTTCATTTTTTTTCTTCAAACTAAGGAATGTAAGAAAAAAACAAAATAAGAATAAGAAACTCAAATAATTATAATAAAAGAAGTCAAAAATAATTTATGTATGAAAAAATTAAAATATTTCTTGAACTTTGATAGAAGAATCATATATACTCCTAAATATTTTTTTAAAAAAAATTAGAACTAATAAATATAAATTTAAAACTAATTTTTTAACTTCCGTTAAATGAAGGGTATATGTGAGCCATTTTGTAACGACATGGGTATATGTGAGCCGTTTGTATAACGGTAAAAGCATATATGAGCCACTTTTATAACAAGGGGTATATCAGCTCTAAATGACAAAGTTAAGGGGTATATCAGACCCTTTTCCCATATAAAAATATTAACCCGTTAAAAGTGTTCCTTTCCTTGACGAATTGGTATGGTTGCTTTAAAACGTCACACTATTAAAAGGACACTTATTCTAAAATAGTTAGTAGCTGTATGAATTTTTTAGATATTTTTTACTTTAAAGCACTTTATTAGTTTTGAAGGTATTTAGATTTAAAAGTCAAAACACTTTCATAACTAGAAAAACGTTTGGAAGTCAAAATCATTTTAAATAAGTTAATTCAGACGTGAACGTAAATAAATATGATAATATGATCGATATCAAAAGACTTGCTTTCAACCTTTTACACCCACTAGAATTTACGATCCAAATTTCTTGAGGTCTTCAAAGTTCAACCTACAATATTCCCCACGTACAAACATTCGAGCTCTTTTATTTATTGGCTTTAGAAAAACGTTCTGGGTACGCTCTGGACTCCTTTGGTGCGACGAAAGCGAAAAGATGGCCTGGCTGAACTGCTCAGATTTGACGTTTGGTATGTGTATTTATTTCAGTTCCACCAAATTGGTTGCATTACTTGTAAAGATCAATCCATCAATAGAGTGCTTAAAACCTTTTATGGCCGGCTGACCAAATATTGTTTGTTGATGAGACAAACATAGATATTTAACGTGTCAATATTTTGTGGAGTTATTTTATTTGGTCATTGATATATTATTATACCAGCTATCGTATGTCTATACCAAACTTAGACGCCTCTTTTAGTGCTAACCCATGAAATTCTCCAGAAACATCAAGTGTAGGCATAAGAATAAGACGTAATATGGAGACTGCAACTGCAACATTAGATACATTGGTTTAGACAAGATAAAGGGGGGGGGGGGGGTGTGTTTCCAGCTAAATCAACTGTAGGCATAAGAATTAGACGTAATATGGAGACTGCAACCGCAACATTAGATACATTGGTTTAGACAAGATAAAGGGGGGGTGTTTCCAGCTAAATCAAGCATTACCTCAGTAAAGAACACCTCTATAGACTATAAGAAACAGGAAGTGAAATGTGATTTGTTCATTATTTCATACAACAGTTTAGACTATATCTTGACACAAGATGCTATGTATTTCAGATCTCCATAAAGCAGTTCCGTTTGGTTCTCACTTCTCAGCTTGTCACTTGAACTAATATTGTCCCAATTAGTCCTTCTTGTCGACATCAGCCTCAGATTTGACCACAGATTCAGCAGCAGCAGTCTCTGAAGGGGCATCAGCACCAGCCTCGGAACCTTTTGATGGACCATCATCTTCCAATGGCTTGGCACTCCCTGAAGCATCATCCTCGGCTGGCTTAGCTTCACCATCAGTTGCTTCAATAGTTTCGTCATTAGCTTGCCCATCATTTACTGGCACTGCCTGCTTCACAGTACCAACTTTGACGTATTTGCTCATGAATTTGTACTCCCAATCTTGCAAGGCATCAAGCTCAAATGCACCAAGGCCAGAAATATCCCCTGTGAGATCTTTTTCCTCAAAGGACAGCTTGGCAAGAGCTCTACTAGCATCCTTTCCAGCAAACAATGCATAAGGTCCCCCAGGTCCATAAAACATTCTGCAGGAACACACACATTTAAACACAAAGATGACAAGTCCTCAGCATTTCATAAAGTTCAACCGTTGATTCTGATAGGTTAGGTTTACATTTGAGCAAGGAACTTATTGAGACTCGTATCAAGATATTTGATCTATCAGGCGATAAAGTTGTGGATGAATTTAATGTACATGAGACTACCAGAACACATAATTTACCTTCATTTAACGATTTTTGTCTGCTGAAACAAGGAAAGGGGTAAGTTTAAAACTTCCGAATCCAAGAGTTGTAAATTCAACTAAGCAATCTGTCTACACCGACTGGACTTTACTGGACATAAATAAAACTAGATAAACAACAAACTGAATATGTTTTCCGTCTCCTCAAAACCACAACAAAATCAACTAGTTGATTACTATCTAAACGATGATGAACTGATGATATCGAAGCTATTTGAATTAAGCATGGAGAACTCGAGCCACTTGTCTAAGAATTACACACAGGTCACTTTTGCTATCTTGAGGAATTGAACCTAAAAACCCTATGGACCACTTTCCGTCCTTCGACTAGAATTGCCACCTAACCAGCAGAGTTGCACACGTAATGGACATTTCGAGAACATCAAACATCTCATCTAAAGGCTCTCCCCGTCGTGTCAGGCACCAAAAGTAATAAAACAGAATGGATACTGATTATCAGGCCTAAACAGTACACATCATCCCAAAGTACACAGGCCAAATCCAGAATATTAATCAATGGGGTGTTAAATACCAAATTTTCATCACCTTAATTCACAATCATGAAAGTGAAATATCACCCCTAAAAGCAAATCCAAAGTCAAAATCCAAAAGCATAGAACAAAAAAAACTGAAGATTAAGAAGGCGAAATAGCTTACACTATTTACGGATTAAGTAGAATACCTGCTCTGAGAAACATCATAGATCTGACCCTTAATAGCCATCAACAGAGGCTTTTTGGGATCAGACCCATCATATTCCTTCAACTCATCTTCAGTAACTTCTCCAAGTTGAACAGGAGGAGGCAAAACCTGTGTCTGTTCCTCGAAGTCTCTAGACCTCTGGTGGTGAGCATGATCAGATGAGGGGAAAAACCCGAGATAGCATAGTAGAAAGCAACAGCTAAAGCAACAATAGTGAAAATAGTTGCAGGAGATAGACCGGTGGATTCTATGATTGATTCTTTCCAGGCATCCCATTGTTGTAGGGCCATGCTTCTCCGACTCAGAAGGGATTTTGACTGGGAGAAAATATCTGCAAAATAGGCGATACAAACCAAGCGGTGTGAGTATTGTTGAATGATGAAACGGGCGATAGGGTTTGTTTATGTAGTGGCAACTCGGACTAAGTACTAACACGCCAATTTTCTTTTTAAAAAAATAATAAATAATTTAATTTTAATTCTTAGGACCTGTTTGAACTCCAAATATATTTAAGAAAAACTTTGAAAATGCTGTTTAATTCTTGGCAAGTAGAATATTTGACAATTTTTAAGAATTAAAAAAATTAGCCCATATTTAATATTTTATATATAAAAAAAAAGTAACTATCATTTATTAATTGCAAACTAATATTTATCTACCCAATTACTCCATTAATGACCAATAACTATTCCTCTATGCTATCTATACATAGAACGTGACAAAAAAGAACAATTTATTTTTAATCGGTTATAATTCATCTTGCATCAATGACAAGTTTAAGTATGCGATTATTCCTGTATGTATTGTTGTTTTGTTGTTGTTGATTATTATCAGTTATATTATAAGATTATTTTTATACTGAACATATTCACTATAAAAAGACAATACAAATTTAAATGTATTTTAAATAATTTTTAGAATTTATGGGTATAAATCATATTTTTATAAAATAGTCAAATATTTTTCAAAAAGATTATGGTCAAACGCATGGTCAAATTTCATCCAAAAATAATTTGCCAAAATATTTGAAATTTTGGGGTCAGAAATAAGATAAATATTTTATTAAATATTTAATATCATAAATTTTTTAAATTAAAAATTCTTATATTTTGTACTTAATCAAGCATCAACATAAAACGGGGAGACTGAAGCAGTAAACAATTAGGTGTCGTTTGGTTTGAATACAAGTTACGATGAGATTATGTATGATGGGATAAATCATGTCAAGATTAGTTATAATGAAATAAATAATACTAAGATTATTTCTCATTTTCTTATTGAATGTTTGATTTGTTGTATTCAAAATATAACGCACGGCATAAATTATAAAGACAATTTGTTTCTTTACAAAAATATCCTTCACTTTATTGAGTTTTTATATTTTCTTTGCAAGCTTTAATTGTTCTTGTAACACCTCGCAACAAGAAGAACTAGAAAAGAGTTTAAAATCTGAAAATAATTATTTTTTGGAAAGAATAAGAAAATTTAGAAAATTTGTCTATATTAGGTAAGTGAGTTTTGGTCATTTTCAAACGACCATAACTCCTATCTCATTGTAGTTCCAGACATGGTTGAAAAGACCTTAAAATACTCTTTCCAATGCCGCTAAGTTTGCGCGATTTCAATATCGTATGAGTGAGTTATGCCTTTCGGAAGTTGGGTTGTTGGATTAAGGAAAGTCCAATCCGAATTTGGGATGGAAAAAGTTGTATTTTCCTTACATAATTTAATTAATCCGTTTTAGGGATTAAATTAGGGTTAAAATAAGACTTTATTCAGTTTAGGAAAAAAAAGAATTCATGCTAGGGCTTGGAGAAATGAGAAGAGAAGAGAAGAAGAAAGAGAGCAAGATTAGCCAAGATTGTCGAATTAACTTGAGGATTTCGTTGGGGGTGATCCGTAAAAGGTATGTGGGTCTATCTCAACATTGGGTTCGTTCACCCACATGTCAAGCATGTTTGATTTAGAGTATTTTCATTCCAAAAAGATTGGATTTTGAATGTTCTTGAATGTAGTTTTTGAATTTCTTTCGTTCTTGAACATGAGTTGAGACTTAGGAATTCTTTGATGATCTAATTGTTGTTCTAAAATTCATTGGGTTAGATCCTTGTATATATGATGTAGGTACTTGAAATCTAAGTGAATTTGAGAAAAGCAATCGAAAAGAACGATTTATGGTCAAAAAATGAGATGAAAATTCGTCAAGCGTCACCTAACGAGGCAGGCGCGGCGCTCCCCATCTACACTAGAGAACCTAGGGCGGGGCGCCTGCAATGCGCCATTTTGGTGCCTAAGTCAATTGGAGTTGGCGTGGCACGCACATGACGCGCCCGAATAGGCATTTTGCTCAATTTTTGTAATTCAGTATAATTAAGCCTTTCTAAAGTGTTTTAACACTTCCTAATAATTCTGACTACTCTAAATGACTTCTAATCATATAGAAATCATCCACAAACATGAATTACAACCTTGAATCCACAAATTCAAATTCAAGGGAAGTTTAGAGCCACATTTAGAAAGTTCTTAGAGTCCTTTCAAAAAGTCTTTTACAAATGTTTTTAAACTTGTTTCACACTTATTGATTAGGTTGAGTAAAGAGTAAATATAAGAAGAAGAAGTTCATTTCAAGTTTCATAAGTCTTTTAAAAACGTTTTAATGTCATTTTAAGACTTAAGTTTGAGTTCAGTTCAGAGTAAAGTGAAGTCTTCTCTTCAAAGCATTATATGGGGACTAAATATTTCCAAGGAGGTATATAATGTTTTCACATTTAAAAAGGATGGAAACTGAGATTTCTGAAAAGCCTTTGGGCAAATTTTCATAAAAGAGTAATAGTTTTCTAAATGAAGCAAGCAGAGAAACTGAGATATAGATTTGAGAGATCAGATGTAAAAATAAACAAGAGGATAAAATAGGTGGAATGGAACATACTACTCTTAAACGGTAAGGCAACAATATGGGTGGAATGGAAATGCTGCACATTAAGGGATATTGAATGAAACAGTGTAGAAAAAGAAGGCTTGACTAATAAGCCACGCTAATCACATGTAGATTGTGTTCTATGCTTGATGGTTTTAAAGAGAGAAAATTTATTAGTTGCGTCATTTGGGGATGGGTAATGGTGACTATTCAGAATCTCGTAGTTGGAGCGATGAAGGAGTTGGTAGCGCGACAATACTTTTAATTAGGTTTTGTTTTAAATGGAGCGGTATTTACGTAATTTGCCATTCATTTATATATATATATATATATATATATATATATATATATCAAATGAGTCCTAATTGTTGTAATCTCTAATTTTTAATCAAATATTTATGATTTGAGCTCGAGAAAAAGAAAACACTATGATTAATATGCTTTAAGGAAGGTGATTTGCTAATTAAAAAAAAATGAATCCCCACCCTAAAAAGGAATTTTATTAACAATATGGCTGGGAGCACTTTCCCATGTTAGGAAGTTTTTAAATAAACTAGGAATTCGAAGTTATTTTTCCTCCTATAAGAAAGGTAAATTATCGATCAGACAAATAAATTGCCTTCCTCCCTTAAAGAGAATGGAGAAACATTCTTGTCGGAAGTGATTTCTATGTTTTCAAGTAAAGTAATGCCAAAACAGTCTCTTTCTCGCACATGAAATATGATTTGTCAATCGAACTATAAATAAATCGCTTTCCTAAAATAGAATGTAGAAACACATACTCTGGTTAGGACCACTTCCCTTGTAAGAAAGTTCTTCATATAAACTAATAAAGTTCTATCTTCCTCATATAGAAAAGGTTGATTTGCCTTTTAATTGAAAATGAATTAATTACCACCCAAAAAGAGCAAGGAGAAACACCCTAGATTGGAGCACTTATCCCTGTAAGTAAGTATTCAAACAGACTAAAAATCTCAAAGTTGTTCTTCCTTCTTTCATGATGGTAATTTTTTTATAACTATAACTATATGTGATAACTTTGATGATTCGTTATATTTATTTGGTAAGTCTATTATTTCTTTACAACACATATTTTATGTTGTAAATATCAATTTATGCATTTTAAAATTTATTGATTGTGTAGAAGATGAAATGAATATATTATCGTTTGGATTAAACGTGCAACGCATGTTCCTAGAGAGTAGTATATTTATATATGTAAAGGATGAACAAGACCATGTAATTAGTTAATTGTTTTAGATTATCGTAATATGGTGATTCATGGAAAAAAAAGAAGTTATACCATAAAACAGACTAAAACTTGTCATTATTATATTTTATGACACTTAGTAATTACTAAAGTGCAGGTTTTAGGAAAAACGATAATAGTGTGAACTGATAATGTATTATTAGTTGTTAAAGAGAAAAATACAATTAATTATTGATTTATCGGTTACTTAAATAAATTAAAATGTAAATTCATTCACTTAAGTAGTTTTTAGACACGTGTTTCGCACGTGCGTTTCACGTAAATTTTCATCAATATGTTAGAATTACTAAATTTCTATGAAAACACGTATAAAATGAGTAATACAATGTAACAACGACAAATAAATCTTTAATAATATGACAAAACACACCAAATGAAAGACGTATTTTGATGTTTCAAACTAATTCTTTTTAAGCAACAAATCGTAACTTTAGAACTTTGATTTATAATTAGTAAGCTTTCAATAAGAGAAAATGACCAAAGCCCCACTAATCTATTAGTCAATTCTCAACTACACACTTATACTTCGGGGGGTCGTATTACCCCCTGATTTTTTTATTTTTGATATTTGTGACGCATAAATGTTACAGTCCAAGAAGGTGCATACACCTCTTGTAGGAGCGTGAGGGTGCAACAAAAAGACATAAAATGACTAAAATTTAACTAAATAATCCATTTGGGAGTATGTCATTGGAGATTATATAAGTAATTAATTTTTTTATTCTTTCCCTTTTCTTATATCACAAAATTGTTATACCTAGTTCATGATTTCTTCAAGTTTTTCTCAAAGTCCTTCAGTGGTGGTCTTCTAAATTTCCTCACTAGGAGCTTCAGATCAGTTTATAACTACTGATTTATGCTTAGTTAATCATACATCAGTCGTTTTTAGCAACAACAATCACCTCATTAACTCATAAGAATTTTTCATATATGAAGCTCAAAAATGGAGTTCAAGTTTTTTTTTAAACACCCTCATTATTTCAGCAAAAATATAAATATATAAATAGAAAGAAGTCAAACCACAATGAACCAACAATGATGAATTTGAATTTCACATTCTAATTTCATTCTTACCAAATTTGTTTTTCACTCCCACATTTTGAATACTTATTTGCGGAATTTTATTTTTTGATTGGAATTCAAATTGAAGTTTACATAGTCTACCTATAAAGTTGTTCTTCTTCTTTAATTTTGTGTAGAGATTTTTTCATCATTTTCTCTTATAATTCTCTAAAGAAATCATTAATATTTTGGGAAAACAATCTCTATTTGGAAGCAATTTTTTTGTAAATTTCACTTTCTAGGTTTGAAAAAAATTAGAAACTATACATAATTTTATAAGGGATTATTAAATTATTATTTTGATTAGGCTTATAATTTACAGGTAAAACAAAAAGAAAAAGATTAAAAAAGATGAATGTACAATGATTCGCGTGTGCTGCACCACTTTGGCATAAAATTGGTTATGCCTTTTTAGGGAGGTGATTATTCTATATTTAAATAGGTCAGGGGGTAATAGAATTAGTGTCACAATGGTGAATAGGTTAAGGAGACTTTTGACTATTTTCTCCTTTTAATAAAGTCACAATGGTGAATTTAAGCACAAACTAATGAGAGTATAGACTTACAACGATGAGACATTCAAAAGAAACTAAATTAAGAAGTTTAATTGAGAAAAAAAACACCCAAAAAAAAAACAAGGAAGAAAAAAAATAGTCTTGTAAATCCTTCTTTAAGACTTTGATCAATAATAATATAGATGGGAAAATTAATACAAAATTAGTATAGAATTTTCTGAATTCTTATGAACTCCTCCCATATCCAACCATTTAGTTGAACTATAGAATAAAAAGGCTAACCTTGGGTAAGGATTTCATGAAACAAAAATGATCATGAATTTATATAGATAAAAAAGAAGGAATACTAAAGTTATCGTAAAGTTTTTGATTAAATATTTGAGGTTATGAATATCAAATTTAAAGTTTCTCAAATCCTTGCTCACATTATCACTAATTCATTATCTTCTGCCAGGGTCGTGTTGTACAAACACATTCAACCTTAGTAGGGTCCTATTACCCTACTGATCTCATATTTTGATGTTTTTCATATACCTTTTGTGCTAACTTCAACCAAATAAGTTGATTGTGTTTGTACAACATGTGCTCGCCTCTCTTTCTTTAGTTGTCAAACATTTTTTAGTTGTGGTACTCCTCTAATTTTATCAATGTATGGTGTTTTTGATAATCTATTGGCTTTTTTAATGATCAAAATATCTTCATTTCAGATGACTCATTTTTTTTGCTTCATCCCTGTCTTTCACTTACAAAGTTTCCATGTTAAAGTAATATTCTAAAGATCTACTCTCTCATCTGTATTAGTGGAGTTCACTTAGAGCAACTATAATCCATACTACATTAGACTTTAGATAGTCTGTGTGAATTTATGTCCTTGGCAGAAGTGCTGGAACACATTGAGAAAAAGGGATCTATTGACAGAGTTACTTCCGATTGTTTAATTTGTTGTTTTTTTTTTCTTCGCAATCACTCTATAGCTCAATGAAAACTAATATGCACATATAATCTTCAAATGCAACTCTTGTTCGGTTAACGACAGAGAAGAGATTGCCACTAATCAAAGCATGGGAAAAAGTGAGAAAGCAAAAGCTGAAAACAAGTATGTTATGAAATAGCGCATTCTCATTTACATGTTGAGGTGTTACAACTACGACGTGATTGAATGTTGAATTTGGTATGCCTCAATTGACATTTTTTTTTATTATTGTGGATAACTACTTGTTGAAATGTATGCGTCTATTTACGTTGATGGGATCAGGTCCTCAACACAGTAATAACAACAATAAAGAACAAATACAAAAAATAAAGATTGACAAGTTGCTTTTTACATGGAAACCTTAAGGGAGAAAAATCACGACCTATTCTCAACAGGACTTTTCAAACCGCTTTCACTAATCTTCAACAAGTAAACAAAAGTCGGTTACAACAAGAGATCAGCCTGCCAATCTCTTTACTAAGTAGTACTGCCTATCACTTAGATGAGCCCAAGAAGATACAACACTATTCTCTAAACTAATTCTACCTGATTAATATAGACTTAAAGTAAGAATCTAAGTTACCCTTAACCTAACCATTACAATGATTCACGCAGACTTGAAATGTTTCTTTCCAAATTGAAATGAATCCTACAATGTAAGAATGATTACAAGCAAACAAAATACAACAAGTACAAAAAGCAATGAAAGCACGATCTATCAGTTCCCTTGCTATTCTTGAAGCTTAATAAATTTCTCTCTTTGGATGAATGAGTAAATGAATTGTTGAGTGTTTGACTTATACCATAAAGAGTTATTACCAATCAAACAAACAACCTCTTCACTTATGATTGGTGAAGTATTATGCTGCTTCACAAACATCCTAATGCCTACAATTTTAACAACTGTCCAGCACTTTCACAACTGGACGAGTTCTTCACACTTTGCAGAGGATCGGATCCTTGCACTTGTTAGAAGATCATCAAACATAGAGAAGCACTAAGATCTTATCAATTTTCCCCTTTTTGATGATGACAAACATCCCGCATAACTGCTCACACGAGCTAGTGAGCTCACATTCATTCAAAACACAATTATGTTCCTCCTTAATCTATGCCAGTGGGACCTGTAAAACATAACAAACACACACAATTTCCCCCCTTTTGATATCATTGAAAATGAGAGACAATAAACATTTGCGAATCAGAACACCAGCCAGAAAAGAGAATCCAGGGCTATTAGACACACATAAAATGTGTATGTAAGCAATAAAAGATAATAAAAACACGCCTAAACAGGGCAGTTATAATGAAAAGACATCACATCAAATATACTAGCCACTGAATTAAGTCAAAAACACCAAGCCACTAGAGTTGAGTACAAGGGGTAGACAGAAACAACAAGACATATTTAGGATAGAGGGGCAATGGGGTTGAAAGTGCACATAAGCAAAAGCTTCCGCTAATTTGCATACTAATGAGCTTTGATGAGTTGCTTATTGAGATTCTGGATTTTATTACTAATGGGGCATTCTTGATTAGCAACAGTGCCTTCTCAGTCCTCAACTTGCTTAGCATTCCTCAATACCTTGACAGGTACAAGGTCCAATTGAGATCACCTTCTGCAATTCAGACTTGAGTTTGGCAATTTCAACCTCCTTGGCGATAAGAATTGTTAGTAAGTTCATTCTCCCCTCGTTTGAGAGTTGCCTGCTGTTCAAGAACCACTTCAACTTAAGAACGACCCTAAGTCTGGCCTTCTATACACTCGCACTCCAGTAGAGTGGCCTTGGTGAACATCTGTTTAGTGGTATACCTCGATTTCTAACGACACCTCCAAATGGTTAAAAACGAAATTCAAAAGATACCCATAGAAAATTCCATGTTTTCCTATTTCCAAGTTATAACCATGTGCATATGTTCGAGCATAAATACAGGAAGATTTATTTTTTCAAGATTTACTAGCTTCTCCATGAGAAACAAATCTACTACAGATGATATTGTATGCTTTTCTGTTCTAGGCACTAGCACTTTGTTGACGAAACAAACGTCAACTGATACTCACATTTGAGATACTTCTTTGGAAATCAAGCACATTTAACTTCACTTCATTTTATGGAAAGCGTGGTGAACTTTTCATATGGTTTGAACCCCTCGATAGACCGAATTCCTGCCACATGCACCCTAGAATTATTCCCAAAATTTCCTTATCCAATCTAATTTCTACCTCTTTGACAGTAGTTTTAATTCCTCCATATTCGAGTAACTCCATTTTGTAATATAACTCCCGCACCTAGGGTTTATGCATGTATGAGGCAGGTGGTTTAAACAAGTGGATCCACTCATGAATGGTAACAACATCGACCAATGCAGCCATACCAAATTTTATAAGTATGTCGGTGGCAAATACCCTACTATTTAGCACTATTTGGAGTTCCATTTTTTGATTCTCTCCTCTCATGTCATCTTTGGTTCTTCTTTCATATTCTGAACCCTGGGAACAGGTCCCTTTACAGGTTTCACATTCACATTCCCCCTTACTTACACCCTTTTGATTGGAGACTTTCTTTTCGACACCTTGTATCATTTTGCAGGGGATTTCCTTTCTCTCTTATGATTCCCTTAGGATTTTACTCTTTCTTCATCTGCTTCCCTACGTCGTTTGGCCACATACTTAGCGGCGTCCTAAGATTGAGTCTCACTATCGTTAATAGGAACATGATCTGTCATGGGTTCTTTTGGAAAAACCTCTTCTTCCATTTATCACCTTCTGCATTTGCTCTTATGTCACTACCTAACACCTTTTGAGTAACACTCCTTGTCCCATATTTCTTATTGCTTTCTTTCAGATGCGTATTCTCCACTATTTTCCTTTCCTTTTCATTTCCTATCTTTTCCACTATCAGCACATGTACGATCAACATCCTCACGAGTACCTATGACAATGTTTACTTCGGGAACTTTGACTTGTGAAGTATTTATCCCCTCATACCTCTAGTTCTCCATCTTAATGGTACTTCATCATTTTGTATTTATCAGTATCAACATCAAAAGACTTGAGAGTTTTGTCAAAAATATGTTGACTCCTAGGAGGAACCTGCTACGGCAATTTGAACACATTACTTAGTAGAGATGGTCGGGAATCTCTCTTAGTGATGATAAACTTTCAATGGACATCAATTCTACCCCTGTTGTTCGGATATACGATTCTGGAACTCCCCTTTCAGGCAAGTCTCCCTCAAAAAGCCTTCCAGACATTGTAGAAGAAACTTCCATTGACGCACCATTGACAACTTCAGATACTAGTTAGTCACTAATTTTTTCCACCAATTGTGCATCAGAGGTTTGAGAACCACCATCAGATAGAACTAATGTACGAGAACAAGGTAATGCACCTTCATACGGAAGGATAAAAACTTCCCCAACTACAGTCTCAGGGATATCAGACACAACCTTTCTGCTTTGTCCACAAACTAGAGTCGGAGATGACTCTTCCAGAATAAGAGAGGAGAAATCGAATGAATTGGGATTTTCGATGTCATGGGAGATTATAACTTCAGAAGTAGATTCAAAGTTAGACATGATGAACAGAAGGATAAGAACACTAAAGTCCTTGAGAATTTGTCTTAGAAATCTTGCCCAAGAAAGAATGTTGAGAAGATTTGTTAATTTGGTTTAAAGAAAAAGGTTATTTAAAATGAAGAAGGCATCGAGTCCCCAACAGTTGTGACGGTTCATTTAAAAGAGAAAATACCTCAGAAACTGACAAGACGAAAAAGATAAGGATGTGTGGGAGTTACAGGGTTTACAAAATGAAAGTGGGACCTGGTCTAAATTCTACTTTTTAACATTATCCCTCAAGAAGTGATATGTGACATCTACGCGCTTTGTTCTTTTGTGTTGTACTGGATTTTTTGTCATGTTCAATACGCTAGTATTGTCGCAAATTAGAGGAGTTGTATCAGTAAAAACACCAAAGTCCTTTAATTGCTGCTTGATCTCTAGAAGTTGTGCACATCATGATGCAAAACAACATATTTAGCCTATTGTTGACAGGAATACTGAATTATGTTTTTTTTGTTCCCCAGGAGATAGATGTTGATCCGAGAAATGAGTCATGCCTGAATTGATTTTATGATCCACCAAAAAAACCTGCATAATCAGCATCAGCATACCCAATAAGATAAAAAGAATCTTCTTTTGGGTAGAACAAGACTAGGTCCCTCGTTTCCTTTGGATATCTCAGAATTCATTTGGCCATCTTCAAGTGTGATTCCTTTGGTGCTGCTTGGAATTTTGTACACAGACCCACACTAAAAACAATATCAGGCCTGCTAGTTGTAAGGTATAAAAGTTATCTGATGATTCCTATGTATATTATGTGATTTATTTCCACACCATCTTCATCTTTATCAAGTCTCATACTTGTACTGATGGGGCCTCCACTAGATTGAGTTTTTCGAGTAGCTCGTTGATATAATTATCTTGACATATTAATGTACCCTATGCTGTCTGCTTAATCTGCAAGCCTAGAAAGAAAGTGAGCTCACCCATCATGCTCATTTCAAATTCACTACTCTCTTTGGATAGTGGATTTTAGGTAGTTGCAAAAATGATATCATCTACATACACCTGCACAATTAATAAATCTTTACCTCTAATTTTAAGAACAGGGTATTATCGATTTACCTCTCTTGAACTCATTTTCTAGTAGAAACTTTGACATACGCTCATACCAAGTTATAGGAACTTGTTTTTAGCCATTCAAAGCTTTGTCCAATTTCAGCACATGATTTGACAATTCTGTATCTTCAAAGCCCGGGGGCTGCTTGACATATACTTCTTCTTTCAAATTTTCATTCAATAAGGCACTCTTGACGTCTATTTGAAAAAACTTGAATTCTTTGTGAGCAGCAAATGCGATCAGGATTTTGATAGCTTTCATTCTAGCTATAGGAGCAAAGATCTCATCATAATCAATCCCCTCGTCTTTGTTGTATCCTTGCACCACCAGTATTGACTTATTTCAAGTTATAATATCATGCTTATCAAGTTTGTTAATGAACAACCACCGTGTCCCTATAATAGTTCTATCAGTTGGTTTGGGGACCAGTTGCCATAGTTTGCTTCGTTCAAACTGATGGAGCTCCTCTTGTATAGGCATGACCCAATCTGGATCCTTCATAGCTTCTTTGATGTTTTTTGGTTCAATGGATGGTATGAACTCTGAATAAGCAACCAGGTTTCGTGATTTTGACCTAGCTTGAATTCCTGAATTAAGTGGAGAAATCAGATTGTCCAATGGATCTGAATATTGATGTTTCCATTTGGACTTTCTTGTTATCTCCTCTTCTCTGTCATCATCAGAATCACTTTCATCTTCTACAGGATCTTGAGATGCAGTTTCTTGTGATAGGTCGGAGGGACCAGGTCCTTGAGAGATTTTTGCATTAATATTCTTTAATTCCCTAATCCTCCTCTTTGTCTTTTATCATCTCCTCAAACTAATGATCTTCAACGTTCTCACCCCTTATTTTGGACTCATTGAACTTAACATGCACACTTTCTTCCACAAAAAGGTTTTTTTGTTGAAAACTCTGTATGCCTTGCTTGTAGATGAGTACTTAACAAAAACACCTTCACGCTTCAGGCATCAAACTTCCCTAAGTCATCTTTCCCATTATTCAATACGAAACATTTGCATCCAAATGGCTTAATATGAATAGTGAGGGATTTCTAATGATTTAACAGCTCATAAGGTGTCTTCTTTATTAGGGATATGATAATGCACCTATTTGTCACATAACAAGTTGTGTTGACTGTCTGAACCCAGAAATTCATAGCAAGCTATGAGTTAATCAACATGGTATAAGTAATATCCACCAATGTTTTGTTCTTTCTTTCAACCACCCCATTTTTCTAAGGAGTTTAAGGTGCTGAGAAGTTGTGGTTTATGCCGTATTCAGTGTAGAACCCTTGAATATGAGAGTTTTCAAACTCTGTGTCATAATCAGATATGATGCTTCTGATCTTGCAATTTAGCTTTGATTGAATGGCTTTGGAGAAGATGATCAGTATTCCAGCCGTCACATTCTTATTTCTCAAGAACATGTTCTACGTATACCTTGAGAAATCATCAAAAACAACAAAAATGAATTTCTTACCTCATATGCTCTAAACTCTAATAGGTCCACACAGATCCATATGAAGGAGCTTTAGAGTTATGGATGTGCTAACTCTCTTCTTTGCTTTGAATGATGATTTAGATTGTTTCCCGTTGCACATGCATTAAAATTTCTATAATTTGTGAAATTTAGTTTAGGCAAACTGCGGACCAGGTTCCCTGCAACAAGTTTTTTCAGCATACAGGATCTTACATGACCCACATGTCAATTCCAATTATCAGCATCCTCGGTTTGAGCACGAGACAGGAAAGTTCATCTCCTTCAATTTTGAATCAAGAGCAGCAATATACATATTTTTATCCTGGTAGAAGACATTACGACCCTCTTTGTTGTATAGTTTGTAACCACATACTTGTTGGCATGAACTTGACCTTATTTCCTCTATCACAAATCTGAGATATGCTTTGAAGATTGTACTTGAGATCCTCTACATAGTGCACTTTGTTGATTGAGTTGCTGTCAGATCTCCCTATACTTCCTATTCTAAGAATAAATCCTTTCTTCCACCACCAAACGACACACCACCGCTTTGGTGTGCTTGCAAAGAGAGGATGTTTGAAGTATCACTTATCATGTGCCTAGAGAATCCACTATCCATGTACCGACACTGACTTCTTCCTCTCCTCTGCACAATTATTACTTATTAGTCTTAGCAACCCACTTCAAACAGAGTTCCCAGTAGTTTTCAAAAATCTTAACAAGAAATCTTCTCGTCCAAGGAGGCAAGGAGTTCTTGCTAAAACGATAGCGAGGACCAGGTCCATTTTGCTCTTTTTCCACATTTCTGTCAGATTTAGATCTTTTCAATTTATCACAATTCTTTTTTATTTGGCCATTATGCCCACAATGGGTACATAAAAGAGTATTCGCTACAGACACGTATTTACTGTGAGGATTATAAAGAGGTTCTAAAGGTTTGCATCTAACCATTTTCTTCCCATTGAGACTCTGCTGAGACAAGTTAGGGAGAATTTTGAAAGAGTCGGTCCAGTTTAGAGAGTGACTCAAATCTTCCTTTATCTTGCTCAGATTTTTCTCAATTGAGAGTTAGGTTCAAGGGAAGTAGCTCACTTAGATTCAGAGATTCTAAGTTTGTCTTTCAATTCTTCCTCAAAAATACTAAGTTTTCTTTTGACATTCTCTGAAGTGCTAGGCCCCTTTTCAAGAGTTATGTCATTAGATTCCAACATTCTTATTCAGACACTCATTTCAGAGACTTGAGCTACAAGAGTTGTATTTTTGTTCTCACACAAACTTAATTTTCATTCAACTTTAAGTTTTCAGTAGTACGTTCATCGTAAAATCAATTAGCAAAGCGACAAGTTCCCTCAAATTTTCTGCTGGAAGAATATCTAGATCATCTTTTAATTCAAAGAGAGTTACCTCATTGGAGTCTTCTTCTATGTTGGATTTCTCCATTAAGGAGAATATTGAGTTGAATATACTTTCATCATCTTCAAAGCCATCATTGAGAGATCCTCATGGTCTTCTACATCTTCTTCTGACTCACTTGAATCATCTCCGCGAACAGTAAAGGCCATTTTCACCGACTAATCAGCATGAGCCTTTCTTTGAAAGTTGTCTGGGACCAAGTCCTTATTGCGATGTCTGGTTTCAAGAGACTTCTACTTTTGGCTGGGACAATCTCTCATAAAGTGACAAGGCCTATTGCATATGACACAAATCATTTGTTGTAATAGTTCTGCTGGTTGATGCTTTCTTTTGAAATCCTCCATGCTTTTTTATGATCTTTTGAGACCTCTTTGTGACATATGTCATCTCAGCCTCCTCCTCATTCATCTCACTTTGAGACGACTTTAGTGCAACGGACTTCTCATTCTTTCCTTCTTTTGCTGAGGTTATGTGCTTCTTGTCTAACTCATATGTTTGTAAATTCCTTATCAACTCATCGATAGGAAGTGTCATCAAATCCTTAGCTTCTATGATTGCGTCCACCTTTCTTTCCCAGGTTTTTGGAAGTACCTTAAGAATTTTGCGGGTTTGCTTGCAAACCGGAATGGGTTCCCCAGGCCTCTGAGCTCATTGGTGATAGAAGTGAAGCGAAAGTTTATCTCAAAGATGGTTTCACCTTGCTTCATCAGCAAGTTCTCATATTTAGTGGCGAGCATGTCAAACTTCAACTCCTTCACCCGTTTAGTTCCTTCATGAGCAGTTTAAAGACAGTACCAAATCTCATATGCAGTTTCACACGAAGAAATTTTGTTGTACTCATCAACACCAATTCCACATAGTTGAATCTTTTTTGCCTTGAAGTTCTTTTCAATCTTTTTCCTGTCAGTTTCACTGTATTCCTTTGTCGTCTTGACCACAGTGGTAGTAAGCTCTCCGAACTTTAGTTCTTTCAGGGGAATATAAGGTCCATCAAGAAAAACATCCCATAGCTCGGTGTCTTCTGCATTAAGCCTATCCCTTACAATGATTCACCCAGATTTGAAACGTTTCTTTCACAATTGAAAGAATCAGACAATGCAAGTATGATTACAAGCAAACAAAATACAACAAGTACAAAAAGCAATTAAAGCACTTCTATCGATTCCTTACTGTTCTTGAAGCTTGATAAATGTCTCTCTTTGAATTAATAAGTAAATGAATTGTTGTTTGTTTGAATTATACCATGAAGAGTTATTACACATCAAATAAATAACCTCGTCACTTCTGATCGGTGAAGTACTCTGCCTCTTGACAAACTTCCTAACGTAGACGACTTTTATAATTGTCCAGCACTTTGACAACTGAATAGGTTCTTCATACTCGGCAAAGGACCGGGTCCCTACATTTGTGAGAAGATCATCAAAACATCGAGAAACCCTAATATCGTATCACTTGTCTTAAAGCTATTTTATTTGTTATTTTGGAAGTGAAATTATCAATTGTATGACGGTTGTTTCACTTTGTTATGGCATTTGGATTAATTCATTTATGTGTAAATGATTCAAGAAATATTATAACTCATGAATTTGACTACAGTTGGTAATTTGGATCAGGTTTTTCCTAATTTGTTGACAGAGCTCAGAAAAAGATAGCTGAAATTCTTGCATGGGAGAACAGTAAGAAAGCAAGCTTAGAGGCTGAGCTAAAAAGGACTAGGTGAAAAGTCATTCTATTTTGCTACATGGCATAATCTAATGAGTTATTATGGTCACATCATATTGTGACCGTGATTTTGTTATTATAACTCCCACGAGATCTCGTAATGCCACAAATATTCCATTTGTTTGTCTTTGTTCAATAATATCATGTTTTTTAGTGAAAAGAAATGTTAGATGCTTGAGTAAAATTTTTGGAATATAAGTTTCAGGATTCTTAACAAATAATGTTGTTGTACTAATCATGTGTAGTTGTTCACTTTCCATTTATTTGATGGTTCTGTATGATATTAGTTAATATAAGTCATATGTGTTGATGCCTCAAAAACCATATCCTTGTCTTTAGTAAATCATATTTGTGGTTGAAATTGTTAATCGCCATCAATTACAATTTCTATGTACCATCTTGTTCATACATTTTAGCTTCTGAAGTATATTTGTGGTTGTTTTAGCCTTACACATCTTGTGGGTCAGCAAGAGCAATTGTTTAAAAAGAAGGTAGAGTACATTGAGAATCTAAAAACAAGATTGCTCTAGTCCTTAGGTCAATAGAAGAAAAAAGTGTGATAACTCAAGCTAACGTGGAGAAAATCTTCTTACTGCAGAAGTTATGACAATAAAATGTTGGGACACTGGAAATTCTCCTAAGAAACCACTCCTTAAATGTTTATGAAGTGGAAAATACTACAATCATATACTTGTTATAGAAGTCATATAGTAAAGTTTGTGGATTGAGAATTTGTTTGCATTAGAAACATTGTGTGCTTATGCCTTGTGGAATCTATTGCTTTCGTTATTACGAGTGCATAAAATTGTATTCGAGTGTATATAAGATTGGTCAAAATTATCTTTGGAATTGTTTTGAATGAAACCTACTATATTAACGATGTGGCCAACTCCAAAACAAGCCTCTTAATTCACAATATTTGAAATAAGACACTAAAAATGAATCCCTTGTTACAAGGTTGTTGCGTGCTTACTGCGATCGTTAAATTACTGAAGAGAGATATAAACGCAGTATCATGCTTAAGGGAAATCTATTTACATTAACAATTCAATAAAAGTAATTCATTCGAAAGCTGATTATACAAATGACTCATATGGACATTGATCACATCATTATTTATGTGGAATTCACTAGATAACAATTCGTCAAATCCATTTGCATCAGACATGTCATCTTCAAACTCTTGTTGTGCTTGAAACATATCATCATCTACTATTTCATTGTCAACCTATTCACTCATAAATTATTCATGCATGAAAGTTGTTATTTGTAGTTTTGATGATTTTACAAACTCAGGGACCTGGTCTATAGTGTGATATATTTTTTTCACTGCCCCGCTAGAAAAAGTATAAGCGGTTGGTGCATAGTCTCCAACTGATGATTTAACAAACCCAGGGACCTTGTAAAGTGACCTGATTCATAGAGCGACACACTCTCCACTGCCAGGCTAGAAAAAATTCAGTTGGTTGGTGCAAAGTCTGCAATTGTGGCAAAAAGGGCAAAACCTCAACCAATGGCATGGTCTCAAAGGGTTTGACTATTCATTAATCTAATGTTGAATGGTCACAACCTCGGTTTTGCAACTTGAAAAAACTTTCAAGAACTCTTGCAAAGGCTAATACTCATGTGAAGATTCATCCTCAATATAAAACTCGAACCACATAGAGCAGTAAGCTTAGTGGTCTTAGGATTAATTCTTTTGAACACATATTGTAAATATGAACCTACATCTACAAAAGATTCAGATAGTCGTTTCATGCAAAGGAATAAGTTAGATAGAGTTAACTAATTTAGTGGGCACTGTTTTATTGTAAATCATCTAGTGTTAGATGGTTTAGTGGGCAGTATTGTATCTGCGTAGAAAAAGTCTAGGTTGTCCAGGGTTGATAACTTGGTGGGCAGTGTTGTATATGCTTAAGATCTTCAACTAATAGAGTGATTACTTGGTCGTGAGATTAATAACTTTTTCTCACGTTGGATGTAACTAGGTTCGCTTTTTCTTAAGAAAGATTAGTGAAGTAGTTGAAAATTCTATGCAACATGTCGTGGTTTTACTCTCTAAAGCAAAGAGGTTTCCACAAAAAACTATTGGTGTTGTAATATTGTTGTTACTTACTCTGTGATATCTTTTTGGTTTAGTCAAGGTACCTGGTCTATTGATTGGTAGTGGATGCACACATTCTATAAGTCGGTATCAAAGCGGGTACCTCTAGCTATTAACACCAACAGAGATACTGCTTTCAAGGAATGGTTGTTCTGTTGAACCTTGAAGAGGGACAATCATCAACACGACCACCACATTTCAATGGCCAGTTCTATGGCCAGGGGAAAACAAGGATGCACGACTATCTGATGGTTGAAGACAGCGAACTATGGTACATAGTGTTGGATGGACCCTTCATTCAAACCACTAAAGTGAAGGATGGTGAAATAACAAGTGTTGTTGTGAAGACTCGGCAACAGTACAACGAAGCGGACAGATGGAAGATATAGAAAATCTACAAAGAAAAAATTTGTTGATGTATCACATTAGTGCTGAAGAATATAATTGGATTTCTGCATGTGAATGAGCAAAAGAAATCTAGGATTTCTTAAGGACCACTCATGAGGGGACAGAGCAGGTGAAGGAATCATAGGTGGAAATATGAGAATTTCACAATGAAGGAAGCTGAGAACTATTCATGATATGCATACAAAACTCTCCTCCATAACCAATGAGCTACAAAGTCTGGGTGAACCTATCAGCACAAGCAAGAAAATTTAGGAAAGTGCTTTGAATCCTTTCTAAGTCTTGGGAAAGTAAATTGGATTCTATTACTGAGGCTAAGGATTTGAACTCTTAACAATGGATTCTCTCATTCGGAATCTTAAACCCATGAGATGAAAAAAATCAGGACATCTCAGAAAATGAAGGTAGAAAGAACAAGTCACAAGTCCTCAAAATTTAATTTGGTGAAGTATCTAGTAAAGAGGATAGCATGGCCTATCTTACCATAGATTTCATAAAATTGTAATAAAAAATAGAGTGTTGAGGAAAGGGGAAAATCTTTCTCGAACTGCAACTTCAAGTGACATATGTCATAGGTGCGGAAAGGTTGGGCACCTAATGAGAGATTGTCCAATGCCAAAATCAGCAAACAAAGAGTATCATAAACCTGGAGGCAAACAAGACAAAAGAAGGGACCTGGTCCTTGATAAAATGCAAGGAAAGCAGCAGCTGACCACGTTGTGGAGAAAGCCTTTGCTATATGGAGAGACTCTTCAAGTGAATCACAAGAACCAGATGCCCTGATGATGCATCCATGTTGGTTGTTCAAGATGAGGCAAATATGTTTGATGGGCTATTTGCCCTCATGGTGAAATCGGATGATGGAGATGATGAATAAAAGGTAACCCTCTTTGACCTTAAGCAAAACTTAAATACTTACTCCATTCGAAGGCTGAGGAATCTAGCAAATCTTTTGATTGACTCTATTATAGAGTTAACCATTGAATATAACTCTATGAACATTAGTCTCGATAGTCTAAGGGAATGATGGTGGTTTAAGTGTCAGTTCTTGAGGAACAAGTGATGGTTCTAGAATCTGAAAAAGTAGAACTTAGGGAGCAATTAGATCTAATGATTGAGA
The DNA here is from genome assembly GCA_027705065.1 of Solanum peruvianum. Lineage (NCBI taxonomy): Eukaryota > Viridiplantae > Streptophyta > Magnoliopsida > Solanales > Solanaceae > Solanum > Solanum peruvianum. The sequence goes on along the minus strand of JAKWJD010001760.1, from coordinate 30,843,045 downwards.
AATCTTGTTAAAGAAAGGATGAAGTCACTAACCTGCATGTAGATTTAGAAAGCAATCTGAATACTGCTTAGACTAGACTTGCCCTAGCCCTGAAAAGAAATGATTAGATAAAATAGGGCATGGTTCGTCTTTAGGAAGAACTTCAAATTTCTCTAAAATAGACCAGCTCCACCAAAGTTCTCTTAAACATCACGGTCAAAGCAACTATAACAAAAAGCAGTTGGTAGTCTGAACATTACTCCTCCCTATATACTCACATAAAATATATATCTATTTTAGACAATTTATTGTGTCTTCACTTTGGTCAAAATGGCCACCTAAAAGGGTGTTGCCCCACTTGGAAGGCCTCACAAGAGAAAATCTCTAAATATTTTAGGCAGAAAAAGGCTTAAAAAGGGGATTTGATCCTACTATTAGATCTTCTAGATAGAGTATGCTAAAAGAATGGGACATGCACCTGTTCATAAGGCCTCAAACATGAAACGAACTAATCTGCCACATTTGGAAAAAACACTCTCATTAAACCTTTATCAGTAATCTGGGAACTTAGACTGAAGTGGGTTCTCATGACTAATAAGTAATGTTTGTTGTAGGTGAGTGAAGGAAACAACAGCAAGTGCTGGTTTATGGATAGTGGTTGCTCAAAACACATGACTTGAAACACCAAAAACTTTTTCACTTAAGCCAATTCAAGGTGGAGGTGTCTCTTTTGGCGATGGAAAGAAGCGGTATATCCTTGGAGTTGGAAAATCTCTTAAGGAATCCATTGAAAATGTGTACTATGTGAGTGTGTTAAAATACAGTCTCTGCAGTGTTTCCCATATATGCAATAAGAGAAATGAAGTCATGTTTTTGTTAGACAAATGTATTGTCACCTGTCCGTCTACAAAATGGTGATGCTGATGGCTAGATGGAAGAAAAATATGTATATGGCAGAATTCGAAACAACTCATTGAGATGATCTAACATGCCTAAGTGCACAAAGTGAAAATAATGACTTGTTCATGTGAGATCTTCTCTACTGAATAAACTGGTCTATTTGGACCTGGTCTGTAGTCTCCAAAGTCAAAGTTCAGTGACAACAAAGTGTGTGATGCATGTGTCTGAGGGAAACAAACCAGATCCTTATTTAAATCAAAGAAATAGGTTAGTTCTTCAAGGGTCCTTGAGTTAATAAATCTGGATTTGTGTGGACCAGTGAAAATCCAAAATCAAAGCGGAAAGAAGTACATCCTGGTGGTCGTGGATGACTACTCAAGATTCACGTTGAGTATCTTTATCAAGTCAAAGTCGGAGACTGCTGATATGTTAATGATGTTTTTCGAAATTATTCAAACCAAGCTAAATTGCTTGATTGTTGGGATCAAGTCCGACCATGGAACTGTGGGGAACACTTAAACCCTAGTTACTTTTATTAATTGATTAAATTCCAAGGTCTGGTTCTGTTAGTTGGTTACTTTAATTTAGTTAGTTATCTTTATTAATTTAGAAATAAACCCCCCCCCCAAATTTTATTGTCTTTTGTTTTCTAAGGAAATAATTGACTAAATAATAGTAATAATAGATTGAAGTTAAGTCTGAACTATTTTCCTCGTGGGAACGATCCAAACCTCATTAGTTGGGTTCTTTACTTGATACAACCGCTTTACTTCTTATTTTAGAAGTAAGTTTGAGCGTATCAAATTTTGGCGCCGCTGCCGGGGAAAGTAGCTTTTAGATTAACTTAATCTTATTACTAAAGTTTAGTCGATATTTTCTTAATTTTTTTTTATTGTTTTTGATTCTTGCAGAACTATCTTCCTTATATGCCAAATACACGGAGAGGAAGAGAACCCTTGTTTCTCTACGATCACGAATTAGAGCATACACTTTGCAATATGAATCGAAACTTGGGTATTAATGATGATGATCCAAATCAGAACATCCCAGCTACGATTGATGTTCATGGTCAGTTATTACCCGATGCTCCGGGTGAAAATCAACAGAGGGGACAAAAGTCCGCTCCACGTCCTCAAGAATACTACAGAGGCTACGACAATATAGCAAACTCCGATGGGCCACTTGTCTTGCCCCCTCTACCACCAGGCCACACCTTTGTGGTAACTAGTATCCTGATGCAAATGCTCACTGCCAGAGGTTTGTTTTCAGGGCTACCTTCTGAGGATCCCATGCCCATATAGCTAAGGTAAGGGCAGTGTGTAAAACCTGTGTAGGAGACCTGATTTGGATTTGGATGTAATAGGGCTAAAAGTATTTCCTCTCTGACTGATGGGAGAGGCTGCTATATGGTTCACTGAGCTCCCTTATAACTCAATTTTCACTTGGAACCAACTAAGGGACGTTTTCTTAGCACGCTGCTACCCGGTCTGCAAGAAACTAAACAACAAAGACAGAGTGAACAACTTTGTGGCACTACTAGGAGAGTCAGTTAGTAATTCTTGGGATAGAATCATCTCATATTTAGAAGCGTCCCCAATCACCGCATAGATGATGAGTCACTGAAGGAATACTTCTATCAAGGATAGGATGATAATAATAAAGCGGTGTTGGATACTATAGTGGGTGGTTCTTATGGGGAGTGCCTTTATGCTAAGATTGCCGATAAGTTAGAGAAAATCTCCCAGAACAATAAAGCTTGGAGTACTAGGAAGTTAGATATTGGGAGAAATACCTTCGTAGTGCAATCCACTCACAACCCAACCACAGATGAGATTCCTGAAGAGATGGATCAGATGAGTATTGAGCTTGGGTTGGTATTAAAACATGTCACTGGGATGCAAAAAAGACAAATGCAGTTAACTACTTGTCTAAACCACCACCACCAAATGATGAATGCTATTATGAGGAGGATTCCTATGTGGTAAATGAGCAGACGGGGGGTTTCCGACCGAGTGCCCAAGGCTCTAATCAGGATAATTGGCGCAAAGGTCAAGGGAACCAAGGTCGGATCTATGGTAACTATAACCGTGAGGTTAATTCTGTTTGAGAAGGAAATTACAACCGTTACAACAACATCAAAAGGGGTAACTATGGTAATAGAAATGATAGGAATGGGCCCTATGTTCCTCCTAAAAATCATGAAGTTACTCCTAGGGATGGTGGAGGTAGTATGGCGCGAGTTGAAGATATGTTGCACAAAATGATGAGGAGGTTCGATGCTAGTGATGAGCACACTAAAGAGTTGAGGAGTGATTTAGCGGGTATTGGGCAGAAAGTCGATACACATGCAATATCGATTAAGCAACTTGAGTTACAATTGGCCCAATTATCTGCGACTGTGAACACACGGCAACCGGGCACTCTTCCTAGCAACACTGTCCAAAATCCAAAAAATGATGGACATTGTATGGCAATCACTACTCGCGGTGGTAAGCAAACCATTGACCCACCTATGCCGCCTAATGAGAAAAAGGTGACAAAACATACTGATAAAGTGATAGAGGTTAATGGTCAAGTAGAAGATAACACTGGAAAAGGTGCTGAAGTGCCTAAAAAGGTAACTCCCATGCCTAGATCACCACCACCATTTCCTCAAAGATTAGTGAAAAAGACCGAGGATGGTAAATATCGGCATTTTATAACAATGTTAAAACAACTTTCTATCAATGTCCCATTAGTAGAATCTTTAGAACAAATGCCCGGTTATGCCAAGTTTATGAAAGATCTGGTTACAAAGAAAAGATCGGTCACTTTTGAGGATGATGATAGAATGCAGCATTGTAGTGCTATTGCTACAAGATCTCTGGTACAAAAGAAAGAAGATCTGGGTGCGTTCACTATTCCTTGTACAATCGGGTTATTACATTTTGCAAAAGCATTATGTGATCTGGGGGCAGCATAAATCTCATGCCCCTCTCGATTTACAAGAAGTTGGGTTTGGGTGATCCAAAGCCCACTGCGATGCGGCTACTGATGGCCGATCGAACAGTAAAAAGGCGTATAGGGATACTCCACAATATGCTAGTAAAAGTGGAGTCGTTCATATTTCTGGAAAATTTTGTTATTCTTGATTGTGAAGTCGATTTTGAAGTGCCCATTATTCTTGGGAGGACATTCCTTGCTACGGGAAGAGCCTTAGTAGATATGGAAAAGGGGCAGATGAAATTTTGGTTGAACAATGAGAAAGTGACCTTTAACATTTGTAGTTCCATGAGGCAGAGTGGTGAGATATAATCCGTATCTGCTATATCCTACTACGTTGGTGAGTCATCTGAGACACAAATAGAAGAACGTCTAGGTGTAGAAGCATTAGCGACAGTGATAATGAATTTTGATAACGATTGCATTAAAGAGTATGAGTCATTAGTCGCGGTTCTTGATCGAGGTGATGTTCGGTTTAAACCGAAGAAATATGAGTTAGACATGAAGAATCGCGAGTCTCCACCCGCGAAACCATATATAGAGGAGGCTCCAAAGCTAGAACTAAAAGATCTCCCACCTCATCTCAGGTATGAATTCTTAGGGAATGGTGACACTTTGCCGGTAATCATTGCATCAGACCTGAATGAACAACAAGTTGAGAGTTTGGTGAAAGTGCTAAAAAGGTTCAAAAGAGCTATTGGGTGGACTATTGCAGACATTATTGGGATCCATCCTTGTATTTGTTTTTATAAAATCCAACTCATGCCCGATCATAAGCCAAGTATTGAGCACCAGAGAAGCTTAAATCCACTTATGCAAGAGGTCGTGAAGAAGGAAATCATTAAGTGGTTGGATGCCAGAGTAATCTATTTGATCGTCGATAGTAGTTGGGTATATGCCTGTTCAGTGTGTACCTAAGAAAGGGGGAATGACTGTGGTCCCCAATGAGAAAAATGAACTTGTTCCAATGAGATCGGTTACTGGATGGAGGGTGTGTATGGATTACCGTAAATTAAATGCATGGACTGAAAAAGACCATTTTCCTATGCCCTTCATGGATCAGATGTTGGATAGACTTGCTGGAAATGGGTGATACAGTTTTCTTGATGGATATTCGGGGTATAATCAGGTTTCTATTACACCAAAAGATCAAGATAAAACCACATTTACTTGTCCATATGGGACCTGTGCATTCAAGAGAATGATGTTTGGGTTGTGCAATGCACCCACCACATTTCAGAGATGTATGATGTCGATATTCTCCGACATGGTGGAAGATACTGTAGAAGTTTTTATGGATGATTTTTCTGTGGTTGGTGAATCATTGGAGCGGTGTTTGAACAATTAATCTGAAGTCCTTAAGAGATGTGAAGACTGCAATTTAGTACTAAATTGGGAAATATGCCACTTCATGGTGAAAGAAGATATTGTTTTAGGTCATCACATTTCAGAAAAGGGCATAAAGGTCGATCGAGCTAAAGTTGAGGTAATAGAGAGACTTCCCCCACCTATCTCTATAAAAGGGGTGAGAAGCTTTCTTGGGCATGCAGGTTTTTACCGGAGATTCATCAAAGATTTTTCAAAAATTGCACATCCGTTGTGCAAACTGCTGGAGAAAGATTATAAATTTTATTTTGATGAATCCTTTCTTAAAGCATTCGGCGAGCTAAAAGAAAAATTGGTGTCTGCACCTATCATTATTTCTCCGGATTGGAACAGTCCATTTGAGGTGATGTGCGATGCTAGTGGGGTTGCTCTTGGTGTAGTATTGGGATAAATAAAGAAAAAAATCCTTCACCCCATTTACTATGCTAGTAAAGCCCTAAATGAAGCTCAGAAGAACTACACAGTGACTGAGCAAGAACTCCTTGCAGTAGTCTTTGCTTTTGAAAAATTTCTCTCCTATTTGCTTGGTACTAGAGTTATAGTGCATACTGACCATTTAGCATTGACATATTTGATTGCAAAGAAGGATGCAAAATCGAGGTTGATTCGTTGGGTTTTACTGTCACAAAAATTTGACTTTGAAGTAAGGGATAGAAAAGGGACCGAAAATCAAGTTGCCCATCAATTGTCCCGACTAGAAGATGAAGCTATGAGAGAGTTAGGGGATAATACTGATATTGATGATACTTTCCCTGATGAGCATGTATGGCTGTCTCACAAGACTTGATTCTATGGTTCGCAGATTTCGCGAACTATCTAGCTAGTGATATTATTCCATCAGACTTGTCCTTTCATCAAAGAAAAAAGTTCATGTACGATGTGAAGAAGTTCTTTTGGGATGAACCATATTTATACAGGAGTTGTGCCGACGGGCTTATTCAGCGTTGTGTGCCAAAATGTGAGATGTTGAGTGTTTTAGAGGCATGTCATTCCTCACCCGTTGGTGGACATCATAGTGGTATCCGAATCGCTCATGAGATATTACAACGTGGGTACTATTGGACAACTCTTCATCAAGATGATCATGAGTTTGATAAAGCATGTGATAGATGCCAAAGAGATGGCGGCATTTCAAGAAAGCAAGAGCTCCCTCTAAACCCCATTCTTGTGATTGAGTTATTTGATGTTTGGGGTATTAAATTTATGGGTCTTTTTGTGAGTTCTCATGAATGAAGTACATTTTAGTGGCGGTTGATTATGTATCTAAATGGGTGGAAGCTATCTCCCTCGCAAATAATGAAGGGAAGAGTGTCACTGCATTCTTAAAAAAAATATATTCTCTCGTTTTGTCACCCCAAGGGCAATTATTAGTGATGGGGTCTCCTACTTTTGCAACAGATTTCAAGGGATTATTGAAGAAATATGGGGTTCGCCATAATATGGCCACTCCTTACCATCCTCAAACTAGTGGGCAAGTTGAAGTGTCAAATAGGGAGATCAAACAGATATTGTCAAAAACAGTGAATGCTAGTAGAACGGATTGGTCAAGGAGGCTTGATGATGCTCTTTGGGCCTACCGGACAGTGTATAAGACTCCCATAGGTATTTCCCCATCCCAACTTGTATGTGGGAAAGCTTGTCATCTTCCGGTTGAATTAGAGCATAAAGCCATGTGGGCTATGAAGAAGTTGAAAATGGATTGGAACGAAACTGCAAAACAATGGTTAACTAGGTTGAATGAACTCGATGAATTTCGCCTGAAAGCTTATGAAAGCTCAGCCCTCTAAAAATAAAATATGAAGAAGAAACCATGACCTAAAAATTGAAAAACGAGAGTTTATGGTTGGAGATTTGGTGCTTTTATTCAATTCTAGGTTGCGCTTGTTTCCGGGCAAGCTCAAGTCCAAATGGACTGGTCCTTACTTGGTTACCAACTATTCCCTCATGGAGCAGTTGAGTTGGATACTAAGGAGGGTGTGCGCTTCAAGGTGAATGTACAACGCATAAAAATCTATTTTAGGCATGCTGAATCAGCAAATGAAGTAATTGAGGCATACCATCTTGATGAAGTTTGAGTAATCAAGTGTCTTCAGTCGTGCCGCGACGTTAAATCAGGCGTTTGTTGGGAGGCAACCCAATACTTATAGTTTTATTTCTAGCAACGGTAGAATTTTCTACTAATGGGTTTTACTTTTGCAAGCACATCACCAGGAAATTCTGCAAAAAGTCACACTACAACAGTCAATGATGGACACATCGATGGACCGTCACGCATGCGACGGACCGTCGCATGAATGTGTCGTGACAGGTACGTCTTTCATTTATTTTCAAAACTTTGGCACACGTGACGGAACCAATGATAGACCGTTGCATCTGGGACAGACCATCGTCGTGGACTCGTTCCGTCATTAATGAGCGTACTCGACCCGACCCAACCCCGTTGGGGGAAATTTGAAAATTGGTAACATTTAAAAAAACCCACCCCTTCATTTTACCCATTTCCTTCCCTCTTTCTCCCATTTCACTCCCTTTTCCAGTTCCAACTTCCTACCTCCCTTCTTTATCAACCGATCTCTTCCCCAAATTCCCCAATTCCGGATATCTCATTTCTACTAGTCGGAGTCTGCTGCTGTGGTTCAATTCTTGATCACCAAGTACCTTCCTCGCTTGTTTTTCTCAAATTCTCAGGTATGTGTCTTTGATTTCTACCCATTTGCATTGCATTTTTGTTTATCAATAAGTATTAGCCTATTTCTTATTGATGGGTCTTCATTCTTTGATCCAATTTTGTCTGACCTAGGTTGAGAATCCTCAAATTGCCTTGTTAAAGCTCTACAAATAGGTGCTTTAGCATTGCTAGTTTACTAGGTATTTGGGTTAGAAACATATAAGTTATCACTAAGTATTCAATGTGAGTCACAGAGGATAAATGTGGCATCCTCAGTTCTGTAACTGAATGAAAGAACAAGATCCCGATGACGGACCGTCATACCCAGGACGGACCGTCATAAGGTCCGTTCCAACACCCCCAACACCTTGCTTCCCACTTTCTCCAAGTGTTCACCAACATACACATACGATGGACCGTCGTTCCCACGATAGTCCGTCCTACACAACTGTTCTGGTTGTCAGAGACCCTATTCTAAGGGTCTCCCACCTTTTTCTAAGTGTCCTCTTACGGACATCTACGACGGACCGTCATACCCGCGACGGTCCGTCCTGCACAACTGTTTGGTTGTCAGAGACCCTATTGCTAAGGGTCTCCAACTTTTTTCAAGTTTCTTTTTACGGACATCTACGATAGACCGTCATACCCACGACGGTCCGTCCTGCACAACCGTCATGACGGTCAGAGACCCATCTCCTGAGGGTCTCCATACTTTTGCTAAGTGTTTCTCTGACGGACATCTACGACAGACCGTCATACTCTCGATGGTCCTTCCTGCACAACCGTCATCACGGTCAGAGACCCTTGTCCTAAGGGTCTCTATTTTTTCCAAGTGTCCTCTGACGGACATCTCCGACGGACCGTCATACACTCGATGGTCCGTCTTGAACAACCATCGTGATGGTCAAAGACCCCTCTCCTAAGGGTCTCCATACTTTTTTTTAAGTACCCCACGACGGAAATCGATGACGGACCGTCATTGTCACGACGGTCCGTCCTACTTAGCCATCATACTTGTCAGAGACTTTCCTTCAGAGGTCTCCACATCAACATAGTTGAAGTAAGACATGACGGACCCCATGATTGTTCGTCGTACTCACGACGAGTCGTCACCTAGTCTGTCGTGTTTCACTATTACTACAGAAAAGTCATTACAGCTTAGCTCTTATATTTATTTTTTGTCTTTTTTGCTCGTCTTGTTTGCTTCTTCTCGTACTAATCTAAATTCTTTACATGTACTATCTCTAATGGCACCAAAACATGATCGAGTTTACGTACGTGGGCGTTCAAAGTCTATCGCCCCGTCTTCCTGCCTGGTCATTGTCTCTGATGATGAGCATGATCCCGAGTACGTTCCCCCAAGAACTACCACTCCACCACGAGCTGCACGGGCTACCAGAGCTACGCCTCCTAGTCTGATGAGGAGCGACCACTGACCGGCACACCCTCTGGGTCAGCTACACATGAAGAAGGAGAGTCTGGCTCCTTAGGAGTTTCGTGGTCAGAGAAAACCTCTGGGTCTGCCGAAGTCCCTACCCTCGCCACATCTGCACATCTGCCTCGTCTGATGAGGCTGACAATTCTGATTCCACTCCAAGCTCACCGACTCGTGCTCTCACCCTGGTTGCCGACCATCCCAACCCGTGGTGTGTCAACGGGCAATATCAAGTGTATTTAGACGCCAAGTTTCTGAATGATAAAGGTGTCATGACAAGAACCCTTACACATGAGAGGTGTGTCCTTACGGGAAGTCTCCCCACCATGCTAGAGATCCACAATCTCTTCTCCAAACACCGGCTGGAGTGGACAGCTCGTTCTTTTTGCCATTATAGTGAGGATTTGGTCCGAGAGTTCTACGCCTCTTACGTGGATACTCTCAGATCACAGATAGATAGGCAGGCTGACCCCTGCCAAACAAGCCCCACTTGAGAATGTCCGAGTACGTGGCATTAAGGTCAATATCTCCCTACCCACCATCCTTCAGTATCTATAAGGCGAGGATGTTGACGCCAACAAGACCCCTATCACCGCCGAGTTCGACTAGCGGTGGCAAATTATAAAAGATGGCAATTCTTGCGTGAGCCATCGCTGATAGAGACCACCAAGAGGTGGATGGCCCTGCATTTGTCTGTTGATGGAGAGGGTGCCGACTGGGTAACGAAGCCGAGGGGAGACATCAAGAAGGCTAACTTGACCTTCACGGCTAAGTTCTTATAGTTGATTGTCCACCACTGCCCTTCCCCCACGACCGCTGATAATATAGTCAAATGGGATCGTACAGTTCTGATGGCGGCGATGATAGCCGGGTTTGAGGTGGATTTCTCTTGGTTTCTACAGGCGGTCATGCACGAGAGGGCTTTCAAGGTCACAACTACTTACCCTTTTCCGTGCATGATGTTTTCCTTATGCAGGTCCGCAAGTGTGCCCATCTGGCACATTGATCAGCTCAAGACTCCGCTGGGCACTGTTGATATCGGCCTCATCAGAGATGAGGCCAATGAGTTGGATCCACCCAGAGGGCTCCGTCTAGAGTTGCCTTCACTTGGTGAAAATATGGCTGATATTGTAACACATGCTCGCACAGCTACGCAGGCTGCTTCTGAAACCACTGACACTACCGTGGTCGAAGTCTATCACGGGTAGTAGCACTGCCATGAGCTCTTCTCGTTCAGCCCCTTTCCCCGCTCTGGGTCCGCTTGCTAGGGTCCAGAAACTAGAGGCATAGATACCTACACTTCTGCATCACATACAACCTTGGATGCAGAGGTCTATTGTTGAGACAGAAGAGCGCTTGGAGCGTAAAATGGTAAAACACACAGAGCGGAAGATTGCTGAGGTTCATCAGCTCTTGGATGCTTTTGAGTTGTGGGTGATAGCCCGGCCAGCCCCACGGGTGGATGTGTTGACCCTTCATGCTGCGGTCGAGAGTCTTCGAGCGGACATTGATACGATCCTAGAGGCTAGGGTGCATGAGTCTGAGGCCCCTTCTGCAGAGCCTGCTGAGGACACAGTGATGGTGGCCTTATTCACCACTCTGAGATTCCACCACCTCCTCCTCGAGAGCATGCCAAGAGGCACAAGGTTCGAGAGGAGGATAAGGCTAGAGCACGGAAGAAGGAGTTTCGTGAGATGGAGGCTGCGAGGAAAGCCTCGCTTACTAATGAGGAGGCGCATCGGATTAGGGCTGAAGAGTCATCTGCTGGGGCATCTAGCTCCATAGATGTGGCGATACCGTGCTAATAGTGTTGTTGCTGATGAGGACACTACTAAGGGTGTCCAGACTATAGAGGTAGTGGGTTTCGAGGAACCGGACCCACCAGCTTGCTGATCATCAGTGCTTTGCGCCTCAGGTTTGCTTCACCTACCACTCTCGTATTTCAATTTTTTCTATGTATTGGGGACAATTGCATATATTTTTGTTGGGGTGGGGGGGTAAATGGAAAGTGAGTGCTTGGGTGAAGTCTGAGTAGCCCAATTCACTATCCTCTTTTGGGGTTTTCTTGCCTGTGTTCTTTTTCCCCAAGAGACTGATTATTTTTATTGTTGAACCGGCATGTCTATATCTTGTGCACATAGTTTAAACTCTGAAGCATGATGGAAAAAATGATATCCTGATGAAATGAGAATGATGCATGACTAGGCATAGTAATTGATAAATGTGTGGCTCTAAGCATGACATAGAGATACACCACTGCATGACCCTAAGTCTAAATTTCGAACTAGGTGTCTGATAATCTGGTAGAGTAATGAGATTTCAAGTAAGTGTGAGTAAGATTTGAATAGTCCACTATTTGTACTAAGCTACAAACTTGCCTGGTTAGTCCTGCTAAAAGTAAGTTGTAATAGACAATTAGGAAAGGATCATAGGCCCTTGTTCAATATAGCCAATTTTTAGCCTAAATAAAAAAGGAATGAAATTAATCCATCTTTGATCCAAATGATTTGAGCTTAAAATAAACCTTTCTTTTTCACCCCAACTGATCTTTTCTGGGAATAATGTGTTGGCCCTGGTCCCTCCTTGGACATGGGCACCTCAGCTTATGCCAAAAGCACAAGTTGCGGGTGGCTAATGCAGTAAACAAACTTTTTATGGCCCTGACCCAACTTTGGGTATTGTGTACTTTGAATCATGGCAAAGCCATGAGTTGAGGACGGCTATTATGAGGAATGCTCTGGAAAGTGGGGTTGAAAGAACAATGAGAGAGAAAGAACAAAAAAAAGTGACTCATGAACTAGTTGGAATAAAAGTGAAATAAAAAAAGTACAATAAATACAATCAAGAAAAGAAGAGAGTCACTTACACAAATGAAGAAAGAAGGGAAAATAGCAAGGTGAAAGAATATGAGAAATTGGGCGAAATCAAATGATAAAAAGTGGTATGTTTAGTCGATATGTCAAGGAGGGAAAAAAGTCACTAAAGTATACCAAAATATACCCTTCCTGACCCTGAGCCTATGTTACAAGCTAAGAAAGTCCTATTGTGATCCTAAGAGTTGTATAGCGAACTTAGAGCAGTGAAAATAAGGCAAGCTTATCGCAATATATATGAGTTAGTTGTGAACTTTTTCTGAGAGTGAGTGTTGAAAAGTAATTCTTATACTCAAACTGAACTCATTGTGTGAAAAATGAGGATGTTGTTTTGAAGTGAGGACACTAGTTGTAATACTGGAAATATTATCACCTCGGTGAGAAATTGAAGAGGATAGGTGTCAGTGCGTGGTGAGTCTGTGTCATGGTCTGATTCCACACAATTCAATCCTAATAGTGATGACATGCATAAACATGATGAGACTGATCGGGATGGATAGCCAAATGATTGCGAAAGCTAAAACATGGATACTATTGTACAAAGATTTTGTAGTGAGTCATAGTGCGTCGCTTGAGGACAAACAACGAATTTGAGTTGAGGGTGTTGATATACCATGGTTTCACGGTATTTTTAATGCTTTTTCCTTAAGTTAAGTGTGTGTTCAAAAGCCTTTTATATTGTTTTTTATGTTAAATTCTATTTATTCGCAGGAAATCTGTCTAAAAATGAACACGGAAGTTTTTGAGCAAGAAATGTAGAAAAGTTACCACTTACGTAGCTCGTGACGGTCCGTCGAGCTTGCGACAGTCCATAGGTGGCAACATAGTGAAGCTGCTGCAGGAAGATGGCGAAGTCTGACCAAGTGTGGGATTACGGAAGCTCATGAACGACCGTCATAGCCACGACGGTCTGTCCTACTGATTCGTCGTGATGATCAGGGAAGTAGTCCCAGTACCAAAATTCCAAGAAGTTTAAGTGTTATGGAACGGAGACCCTCGACGAACCGTCGTGCTTGAAACGGTTTGTCATACATGTTCGTCGAGGGTAATAAAGAAAGCAGAATAAGGATTTGTAAAGTATAGAATGACGGAGGCCATAACGGCCCGTCGTGACCACGACGGCCCGTCACGAGGTCCGTTGACCCAGCCGCGTTTTGACAGATTTTCAGCAATTAGAGTCCTTTTTTTATTAGGTTTTTGTTTTTTATAAATAGTTCGAAAAACATCACTTTTTGGGTTAGACTCTCATATAGTTAGATTCTCTTATGTTAGACTCTTTGTGAGTAGACTCTGTGATTGTTAGACTTTTGGAGAATCTTTAGTCTTCGATTAATTTCAGTAATTGATACGTTTTTTCTAGGATTGATTGTTGGTGAGTTTGTTTATTTATCAAGTGAACTCGTGGGAATATTGTGATTATGACTATGAGTAACTAAACTCCATAACTAGGGTTGTGGGAACCATGGGTAAATAATAAGATAAAATCTAACTAAAAAAACAATTCTAGAATAGTGTCTTGCGTGTATTGATATTCTTTCGTTTAGAAGTCTTTTTAACGGATGGCCAACGATAGAGCTCGCCTTAATGCTACTTGCCGGACCAAGGAGGTAGATAATAGGAAAAGAATTATCAACATAGATTTAGTGAATACTATCTAATAGGCTAGTATTGATTGGTACGAGGTAATAACTTAAGTCAAATATCGAATACAATGCTTAATACGTGGCAAAGGTAAGGATTAGTATAGCAACACACGTAGCTAGACCAAGGTGCAAAGTGAAATTTTCTAGATGCCGGACCAAGGATTTGGAAATACATAACTTATCACTTTGCATGAAAGATACTAGGAAAGAATTGTTATAGTTAGAATTGCCAAGGAACCTGTGGGGAACACTTAAACCCTAGTTCTTTTATTAATTGATTAAACTCCAAGGTTTGATTCAGTTAGTTGGTTACTTTAATTTAGTCAGTTATCTTTATTAATTTAGAAATAAAAACCCCCCATTTTATTGATTGACTAAATAATAGTAATAATATATTGAAGTTAAGTCTGAACTATTTTCCTTGTGGTAACGATCCCAACCTCATTAGTTGAGTTCTTTACTTGATATGACCGCTTTACTTATTATTTGAGAAGTAAGTTTGAGAGTATCAACTTTGAAAAAAGGTTCATATCATAAGGAACCGGTTGCAAACGACCTATAGTCGCCAAAAGTCTTATGCCGATCATAGGAGAATGGATTTGGAGTTTGAAGAAGGTGATAAGGTGTATTTGAAGATTTCACCAATCAAAGGGGTGGTTAGATTTTGCAAGAAAGGGAAATTGAGTCCTCGTTATGTGAGTCCCTATGAAATCTTGTAAAGGGTTGGTAGAGGTTTCTTATGAATTGAAACTTCCTAGTGAATTGACTTCGGTTCATCCAGTTTGCTATGTTTCTATGTTGAAAAACTGTATTGGTGATCACGAGTCCATTCTTCCTATTGAGGGTCTTGGTTTCAAGGATAACCTCTCTTATAAGGAAGTTCCGGTTCAAATTCTTGATAGACAAGTCAAGAAGTTGAGGAATAAAGAAGTGGTTTCCGTAAAGGTGTTATAGAAAAATCATGTAGTTGAGGGTGCAACATGGGAGGCCGAGGCCGACATGAAGTCTCGTTACCCTCAACTTTTTTAGAATTAAGGTTAGTCATTCTTTTTAATAATATAAATATGACTAGGAATTGAAGTTTCTTGATTTTTGCGTGAAGTTTTGCATATTATGCATTTTTGAAAAACATACAGTGAATTACTCTAGTATTGCTCTTAAAAAAACTTGAAATTTTGCTTTTTGCTTGTTTTCAGTTATATTGTGCATTTTGATATGGTGAGTCTTCATGAAATGATAGGTAGCATGTTGTTAAGTTAAACTTTGTGCTAATAGACTCATGTAATGTATGTTGAGCTCATAAGTGTTGTGAGAAGGAAATGTCGCATGATAAAGTGTTTTGATACTTATGTGTAGTAATATTATTTTTGATATTTGCCTTGTTGAAATGACATTCATGTTGAATTGATATTATTGATTGGTTGGGCTGCTAGTCTTGAGTCTATTCCTTCCTTCAAAGGAGTTTTGGTGTCATTCGGGGACGAATGTTCCTAGGGGGGATAATGTATCACCTTCAAAATGCAAGACTCGTTGTAAAGACTAACATAGGTGTCATAAAGTCTAAACACTGTTTCTAAGTCCATTTTTATGAATATAGGTCATTTAGGAGGTTTAAGAACCAAAATGTTTGGGAAGTTGGTTCAAAGGGATGTTAGTGTGCCTTAGACTTTTTGACTAACTTTTAGGAGTTAAAATGCACGAAAATTGGTGGAGAGGTAGGTAATAGGTGTTTGAGTTGTTCCATGGTTGAAACGTCTAGGTACGACTCCCTAAGGACCACCTAAAGGACCTTGAGGAGGACCCCTGTAGTTTAATGCAGCACTGCCTGGCAGTGTGAATCGAAGGGGCAGAAGACAACCCTTGTGTGGATCGGCGGGGCGTCGATGCCATCGTCGTCCCACACTTAGGCTGGTGATGAAGGTCCCTTCAACTGCATAGTCTCTGGACTTATCGACGGAGTGAAGGGGTGAAGGCTACGGTCCGTGTGTGGATCGACGGAGCGTCAATGCCACCGTCATCCCACACTTAGACAAATTGGAGGAAGCCCTCTCCTACAAAGTCTCTGACCGAGACGACAGAGTGCAGGACGGAGGGGGGGTTGTCTGTCGACTCACAGACGGACCGTCATCGGGGTCTCATCTATGAGGGTCGAGTTTCATTGCCAAATTCTAAATGATTTCATTTAATTAATTAAGTGGTTTAGGGGTTAGTTGGGAAGAGAGACTAATTAAGTTAATTAAGCCCCACTATAAATACCTTCAACCCTCATTAACCTAAAGGCAACTCTCAGATAAACTCTCTTCCTTCTCTCTTCTTTCTCTCTCTAATTGGAAGACTTCATAGAAGCTTACCTTGGGAGGTGAATTGGGGGCTGAAAAAGGGTGGATTCATCTTCAGTTCTCAACAAAACATTAAGGTATGGGTTCTATTCACCTTTGAGATTCTTTCCTCAAAGGGTTCCTTCAAAATAGATTTCAAAAAGTTGAGTTTTCTTATGGGTTTCATTCAATTACGAAATTGAAGTTATGGATTGAGTTGTTAATGAATTCTTAGGGTTATATTGATTAGATTAACATCTAATTCAAATTGTTTAGGGTAATTGTTGATGGTTTGGTCTAAATTGAAGAATATGATCCTCTAACCCTAACCCTAGGTAGTGATCTTGACCTATATTGTATTGTCATCATTCAGTTGAATTGGTTGTTGAATAAATTACTTCCCATGGTGTTATTATTGATTAAATTAAGATGAATTATAGGCCTATCATGGTAATTCTTGAGATGTGATTTAGGTTATGAATTACAATGTGAAATTAGCATATGTATCTTGTCTCAACTTGTGATCTAAAGTTGAATTGTGTTCTAGAGATGCAATTGGCCTTGTTATCTTATTGGTTATCATTGTGTAATGATGTTACTCCCCAAGTTGGGTTGAGTTATGGGTTGATGGTAAGACATTGATGATAAACTATGAGAAAGACTTGGTAAGTCTTAGAATCTCTATCTTTACTTCCAATTGTGATTAATTGTTGTTAAAGTCATGATATTACAGTGGAGTATGCTTTATACTAGGATTATAGGGTGTTATGATGTTGAATTGAAATGTCTTGACTATGTTGTAAGGTTAATTAAGGTGTCTGTGATATAAGGATGGTGAAAATTATCAATGTGCCTTAATATGCTATGATATGTTAATGTGTTAACCTCACTTATATGAATTGTGATGAAAGGACTTATACTCATACAATTATTATTGAGCTATTGATGATGATGATTATAAAAGGGGTAGACCCTATGGCCTAAATTAAGTTATGATTGATAATTAAAGGCTTAAAGACATTTCAAAAAGGGACTCTAGCTTAGCACCGAGTGAACTAGATAGAGGAGTGTCCTTTCCCACATGGGGAAGGTAGGATCACTACATTACTCTCGAGATTGGAGACTATAATGCATGGCGCATAAAGAGGTCCCAACAAAATCTCCTAGTACTTGAACTATGTTGCCCCCATAGGAATACTAGCTAGTGGATCCACGTAGTTGCTACGTTTCATGTTTTGGTACTACCTTGTCAAGTAGTCCGCCTTCTTTCGGTGTAGGGTTTTATGACACCGGATTCCACACTAGCTCATGTGGTCTATATCGGTTAGGGCAAGATGTTCCCAAAAGGTCAAACGAAATAAAGGACTTGAACTCTAACTTGGATAACCTAAGGGGTCTAGCTTAGTCTAGGTAGGGGTATGGGACTCTACCTAGACATTGCACTAGAGCCTTGATGGGAGTCTTAAGAGGAGGTTCTTATATATGTTTATGTCATGACAATATATAATGTATATATGATGACCATACCACATTGTTGATATTATATGTTGATTAGTTCATTTATGGATATGCCTTGGACTATAATGATAATATGTGATGAAATGCAAGCCTAAATGTCATGATATGTAAAGTTTGACATTGGTCATGTTTTCTTGTTGAGGATAGTTGATTGAGTAAGGTTAATGGGTTTTGCTTGGTCATTGCACTTGTTTATTTAATAAGGACTTGCGAGTAGTTGTCTTGCTTATAATGATATGTTTAACTCTAATTCATTCTTGTGATATTGTTCCTTGATGTTAGGGTTGTAGTAAATCATGGTTTTCAAGTATGTTGGGATAATTTACTTGTATGATAGTAAGCATGTTGGTTGATTGATATGACTTACTTGACTTTGCATTAAGTCCCTAAAGGGGTAAAATGACATGTTTTGACTAAAAAGTCCCTTTTCGCATGTTTTGCTTGTGTATGTGCATAAGATATCATACTTAGTATATGTGGTGTACTAACCCATTTTCCTCCCTTTTCCGAAACATTTTAGGTTCCGGACGTTGAAGATTTTGGGAGGCGACATGGTTGAAGGCTTGGATTCTTCCTTTCATCCAAGTAGGGTAGGTCCTCAACTTTTGAGGGCAATGCCATCCTCTAGCTTTGGATTTTGTTATGATATTATTGACTCTACCATTCCTTTAATTGTTATTTGAATATTGTACTTTCGTATGACCTATACATGGTCATGTTGAATTGATGTAAGGGTTATGCCCATATTGTGATATCCATTTTAGATGGTATGAGATGATGCAATCGTTGAGACTACTTCTATATTTTTATATATGTATGTGCAATAAAAGTAGAAGGCTATGTAACCTTCCTATATGAAGGGTCTATCTATACTCTATATGAATATATATTATGTGTATGTAGAGGTCTATGTAAACCCCAAGTAGTGATAATGAAAGTTTTAAATTTTTCTGCATTTTTCAACCTATGAATGAAATGACATGAGACTAAGAGGCTAGTCTTGGTACTTGAAAAGGACGATGAAGCCAGTTACATCTAGGGGGTAAACCCGGATTTGACATAGGGAGTGTGTCTACTCGACAGGGGAATAAATTGTCGACACTAGTGTATGGTTTGTCATTACCAAAAAGGGGGAAATGTTATTTATGATTTTAATGATTTGACAAACCCAGGGACCTGGTCCATAGTGCGATATATTCTCTCCACTACCAGGCTGGAAGAAGTACAAACAGTTGGTGCACGGTCTCCAACTGATGATTTGACAAAATCAGGGACCTTGTAAAGGGACCTGGTCCATAGTGCGACACACTCTCTACTGCCAGGTTAGAAAAAGTACAGTTGGTTGGTGCATAGTCTCCAACTATGGCAGAAAGGGCAGAAACTTCGACCAATGGTATGGTCTCAAAGGTTGTGATTATTCTTCATTAACCTAATGTCCAATAGTCATAACCTCGGTTTTTGCAACTTAAAAAGCTTTGAAGAACTCTTGCATACTCAAGTGAAGATTCATCCTCAAGATCAAACTTGAACTAGATAAAGCTGCAAGCTTAGTGGTCTTAGGATTAATTCCTCTAAACATATGTTGTAAATCTAATCCTACATCTATAAAAGATTCAGATAGTCGTTTGGTGCAAACGTCTAAATTATAGAGTTAACTAATTTAGTGGGCAGTATTGTATCCGCTTAGAAAAAGTCTAAGTTGTCCAGGGGTGATAACTTAGTGGGCAGTGTTGTATTTGCTTAGGCTCTTCAAGTAATAGGGTGATTACTTGATCGTGAGATTAATAAACTTTTTCTCACATTGATTGTAACTGGGTTCACTTTTGCTTAAGAAAGATTAGTGAAGCAGTTGAAAATCTGTGCAACAGGTCGTGGTTTACTCCCTTGAGCAAGGATGTTTTCACGTAAACTGCTTGTGTTTTACTATTGTTGTTACTTACTTTGCGATATCTTTTTTGTTCAATCAAGGGACCTGGTCTGTTGACTGGTAGTAGACGCACACATTCTATCAAAAGCATCTAGGAACTCTAAATTGTTCTAACAAAAATTATTCTTGGAAATATCCAAGTTCTGATCATTAAATTGATCTTAGCTAAAGCCACTCATCGAATAATACAACAAATAGTATGTATCTGCTAAGAATAATGAACCTTCTATCATGTGTGCAAACGATTCCAAAAGATATTCCACCTAAAAACTTATTGATTTATCAATAATAAATTATTGGCTAGTTGTTTCTGTAACAGTTTGATTTCTAAAATATTGGAGAGTTGAGAAACACTCATATTAGGAGTTATTCCTTAACATGTTGATAATTTTTCTTTCAAGAAGTTTTGAACTTAATTAATACAACATTTAAGAGACTGTACTCAAATAAAGAAATAAAGGGAGGGGGGCTAGATGTGACAAGAAGGACAACTAAGATATTAATAAGAAAAACACCATTAAAAATCTATGTTTGAGTGAACAGTACAGGAGAAACACTTTTGAGGAGTTATTTCACACCCTTGATCCTATGATTATATTTTAAACCTTCAATTTCAAGTCCATATTTTGATCATTATCTTCTTTAACATTTTAAAATATGAAAGGCTTATCGAATTTATTGATTAAAGGCTTTGTGAATTTAAGTAGGTTTAACTCCTTATCTTTGTACACTTGACCCCTTAATGTGATTCTTTAATCATTGAATGGAAAATAGCATGATCATATGCTCTTGAAGCAAATTGAGAGTGATCTTGTTTAAAATCTAACTTGAAATGTGCCGTTGGTGACACAAGGTAACTGCAAATTAAATAATATAACTTCTTGACACAATTTATAAGATGCATTTGTTATATAGATATATATATATTATATAGTATATATATATATATATATATATAGATATATATATATATAATATATCATATATAATATATATATATATATATATATATTTTAACAAAAAGTATAGATGACATGAATCATAGTAAGTATACAATTAACAATTTAAAATTAATTTCAATCTATACAAACTTTGTCTAAAATTATCTAAGATTATTTTTAGTGTGTATGCACACGTTCATTGAGATGAATGAGATTCATCAACTCTTATGCAGAAGTCTAATGTTTGAACCCTAAGAATGATTAACTTATAGTCAAGCGTTCTTACCCTTATCAATAGACTATGCGCAAGAAAATTTAAATTAATTCGGTTTGTATTATTCATATATACCAAATTGGCCTGATTGGACGCACCCTGAAATTTTAATCAAATAGTTCTGATTTGAGCTTGACCTTTGACTATATTTTAAAGCTTCAATTCCAAGTTCATATTTATATCGTCATCTTCTTCAACATTTTAAAATGAAGGGCTTATCTAGTTTCTTGATTAAAGGCTTTGTGAAATTAACTGGGTCCAACTCCTTTGAATGTGATTCTTTTGTCATTGAAGGGAAATAGCATGACCCCTTAAAATTTATTAATTGTGTAGAAGATGAAATGAATACATTATCATGTGGATTAAACGTGCAACGCACGTTCCTGGAGACTAGTGTATTTGTATACTTTAAGGATGGACATTATCGTGTAATTAGTTAATTGTTTAGATTATCGTAATATGGTTATTCATGGGAACGAACAAGTCATACCATAAAACAGACTAAAACTTGTCATTATTATATATTATGACAAGTTTTAGATTAAATACTTGGAGATTATGAATATCAATGCTTGCTCACATTATCACTAATTCATTATCTTGTGGCAGACTCGTGTTGTAAAAACAATTCAACCTAACTAGGGTCTATTACCCTACTGAAATTTCCGGAATATAAGTTTCAGGATTCTCAACAAATAATGTTGTTGGCCTAATCATGTGTAGTTGTTCACTTTCCATTTATCGATGGTTCCGTTTGATACTAGTTAATACAAGTCATATGTGTTGATGCCTCAAAAACCATATCCTAGTCTTTAATAACGTATTTGTGGTCGCGATTGTCAATCACCATCAATTACAATTTCTACGTACCATCTTGTTCATAACATTTTAGTTTCCGAAGCATATTTGTGGTTGTTTTAGCCTTACATGTCTTGTGGGTGAGAGGAGCAATTGTTGAAAACGAAGGCCGAGTACATCGAGAAACTGAAAAACAATATTGTAAAACTAGTCCACAAGTCAGCAGAAGAAAAAAGAGTGATAACTGAAGCTAAACGTGGAGAAGATCTTCTTACCGCTGAGGAGATAGCTGCAAAATGTCGGTCCACTGGAAGTTCTCCGAAGAAACCAGTCCTTGGATGTTTCTGAAGTGGAAAGTATTACATTTGTATCATTGCTTATAGAAGTCGTATAGTGAACTTTGTGGATTGAGAATTTCTTTGCATTAGAAACATTGTGTGCTGATGCCTTGTGGAATCTATTGCTTTCGTTATTACGATGCATAACACAATTTATTCGAGTGTATATAAAAACTAGTGAAAATTATCTCTGAAATTGTATTGATAGAAACCTACTACATTACCAATGTGGCCAACTCCAAAAGAAGCCCCTTATTTCAAAAGAATTGAAATTAGACACTAAAAATGAATCCCATATTACAAGGTTCTTGTGTGCTTACCGTGATTGTCATATTACTGCAGAAAGATATAACTGCAGACCGCAGTATCATGCTTAAGGGGAACTATACAATAACAATTTAATAGGAAGTAATTTATCCCTAAAGATGATTATGTAAATGACTCATATCACATTGATCACATCACTATTTATGTTGAATTCACCAGATAACGTACAATTCTTCAAATCCATTTGCAGCAGACATGTGATCTTCAAAGTCGTGTTGTGCTTGAAACATATCATCATCTACTATATCATTGTCAACCCCTTCACTCATAAATAAATCATGCATGAAAGCATCAGAGAACTCTACATTGTTTTAACAAACATTTTTCTTGGAAAGATCTGAGTTCTGATCTTTAAATTGATCTTAGCTAAAGCTACTCATCGAATAATACAGCAAGTAATCTGTATCTGCTAAGAATGATGAACCTTCTATCACGTGCGCAAACGAGTCCAAACTAGAATTTCTGGAAGGAGAAGATACTCCATCTAAATTTTCAGCTTTTTTGGCAACTTTCTTTAGATAGATTATCTGTTCGTCCAGCCAAATGTTGTGCTATCCGAGACCACCTATTTATACATAACGTTTTTAGATAATGGATCTCAACATAAACGATTATTCTTCAAATACTAAAGGTAAATTAAATAATAGGCACCTCGGTGCATGAAGCCTCTTATGCTCACATAGAATCTAGGAAGAGCCACACCCCAAGGGGGTGTAAAGTGGACAACCTACCCAAGCATCCGACTTATTTATCGGCTCGTTTATCAATATTACAACTTACAAGACTTTCCTTTGTTAAGTTTGTACATATTAGTGCTATATAGTGAGGAGGTGGATGTTCTGAAAGTCCACCGTAGTTTGTCAAAAAGGGCATTCGATACACCTTCTAAATATCTGAAACCTTGTCCCCCTTCTTCTTTAGGGAGCTACAAGCTTATCCCATGCCACCTTATGCTTACCTTACACCTTCTGCAGTTTTATTCCCTCTGTTTCCATCGGATAAGTCTTTTCTCAATTTTTGATACCATCACAGATGAAGTTAATTCTATCTCAAAATTCTTTAAACTTGATCCAAGAAGGCTACAATACTTCCAATTAAATTTTATGACTGTACATCAATCCGTAACAGCCCTATATCTAATTGTAACGAGCTTAATGTTGTCATGAGAAACTTGGAACTGTTTATCAAGATATAAAGTTGTGTTATGTGTTTATGCATGTGTAATCATCTAACTACTTGCATTGCTACCACAACCTGGGAAGGAACCTGAGAGGCATTGGTAACACATCCATGCGAAGAGACACAACAACAGCTCACTGCGATCCCTAGTGTAGTTTGAAAGAGAGGATCGCATCATGAATTTAATAAGATCTTTTTCACCGCGCTTCTATAGTATATGCTGAAAATACTAACAACTACGTAGTTCAAAAAAACATAACTTATCACAAAGTAGAGAGTAGCTTGAGTTTCAGCCAAAACAAACACGCCCTGCTGGTTGATTTGGAGGAAGAACATGATGAAAATTAAATGCTAAATATCCTATTTCATGATTGACTTAAGAAAATGATAACAAGAGTAGTACTGCACCATGACACTTGACCATATATGTTATCACACTCAAATGGTAGAATTTACCACCAAATTCGAGATTCAGACGGTCAGACCTATACCAATTTTCACTCATTCGATTATTAAGTTGATTGGAGATTAAGACATGACATAGTATAACAAAGTCAAACGAGCAGTAAACCACCAAAAATGAGAACGTCTATGTAAACAAACATTATTCAGTTCAGGATGAAAAAAGGAACACAAATTTGTCTAGTATCTCATCTTTTGAACAAAAAAACATATATAGCTAAAACAAGCTATCTCTTAATCTTCAGCAATGAGATGAAAACTACCTCCATCGACTCAAAAGAAGTAATGCATTTTGTCTTGGATTATCACTTGCACTTGAGAGAAGTTTTGATCCCGTTAATTATACCTTTGATGATTCCATTTGCATTTTTGGCTGACTCTATAGTGTGCGTTTTATTTTGGAAGGGTTTCACCAACATTTGCAACCCAATAGTCACAAGCGATCCACCAGAGAATCCATTATCATTACAATCTTGAAAAGAATCGGGCACAATTGCAATTCCACATGGAAAGAGAGCCACAATAGAAGGGTCCCCTATTTTCTTCACCACATTCATTGCTAGTGAATCCATTCTTGCATATACTACAAGGGATCCTGTTGTGTCCGTGAAAGTATCTTGCAAGATCATCATGTTATTTTGATTAGTACTGGTGCCATGCCCCTACAAGTCCAAACCAACATAATATTTTATTTATAAATCAATGATTAGTCAAAAAGAACTGATACTGTCATGTTTTTCAAAAATACAATAATCAATCACTCACATTAGCTTGAAAAACAGAGATGTTATTATCAATGTTGTGATCCTTGGGAATGTAGACCACTAGTTTCATGAAATCACCAATATTGGAGAAGACATCCCATTGACTCCTCGTTCGTTCATTTATAAGGAATTTAAACAAGCGTTGATGTTTCACGGGCAACCAGATGGTCTTTGTGGCACTCAACACTATACCATTAGGTTCACCGAGGTCCCTGATATTATTTCTCTTCATCAATTTAACATCTTTACCCTTTGCTAATTGAACTATTTGCCATTGGTGAGTGGTTCCACAAACTCCTGCACAGAAGTTGTGAGTCATGCGTTGCGCCAACTTTCCTACATTTTTCTCACCATTTAAACCAACTGCCACAAATAAAACCTCATCAGAATCCAAAATTCTTGTTAGTAATCAAAAGTTTAAACAAATGGAACAATAATGGGACATGCATGTTCACCTTTGGGGTCACTGAATAACCTCATTGATCCCAAAAACATATATTGCCTTTGCAAAGTAGCCATCCACCTTTGTGCGCCAAAACCAAGACCAGACCTGACCATAGGGCGATACAGATGGTGGACAACATTTTCATTATACTTCATGTGCTCGATCCAAGTTACCTGAAAATATTACATCAATTTTACAAGACCACTAAATGAATTAGTATACTCACGAAAACTAATGCGCAAAATACAGCCCAAGAAAGGTGTGTAATATCAACCATCTGCTGTGGAGATGAGAGAAATATACATCAAAGTAACTTATGTATTAGAAATAAAAATAAAAATGTATTACCTTCATACAAAGATCATAATTCGTAAATTCAAGATATATAAAACCCCTCGATAATCTCATTTCTAATGGTCAGTTATACTAATCATTCTAACAAAAGGTGTTGCATTATGAAATAAGATGATAGTGTAAATTATAGAATCATTTTCAAACATAAAATACCAATATAAGGTTAGAATTATTAGGATACCACTTTTAAAGTATCTGTTATGATCTCAATCTAGCTAATAAAAATGTTGTTGTCAGGATTCAAACTGTATAAGCCATTAACAGAGGCATTAAAAGATTGGAGGGCCGAGATTTATTTCATTAAAATAAAGCTCAAGGCCAACTAAGATCTGGTAAATTCCAATTCCTTCCTCTGTTTTTTCTCTCTCCCAAATTCCTTTCTCTTCTCATCTATTTATATTTGATTCTCTCCTCTTCTTTTTTCTTCTGCAGATTCTATCTCTAGTGGGTTCACTGTTGACTTGCTTTCTTTTAATAGATAGTATTTCTTGTTTATTTGAATTTAATATTTTTCTTTCAATATATAGCATAAAAAACTTGTTGTGCTGATTGTTTAAATTTTGTAATTGGATTTTGATCTCGATTGACATCATAACATTATCCTACTTGGGGCATGTTCTTACCAGGAAAGGTATAGCTACTGATCCTCCCAAATTAGAGCCATTGTCGAGTGGCACAGACCAAAAACACTCAAAGCACTTGGAGGATTCACTGGTCTTACTGGCTACTACAGCAAGTATGTTGTTAATTATAGTACTATCAATAGGCCCTCACTGATTTGTTAAAAAAGGATGCACCTTCAAATGAGATCTAGAGGCAGTAATAGCATTTGAAGCCCTTAAGACAGCTATGAGCACCACACATGTGCTCGCACTTCCTAACTATTCACGGGAGTTGGTCGTTGAGACTGATGCTAATATCATGGAGGCATTGGTCCAATACTTATGCAGAAGGGAAGACAAATTCCTTATTTTAGAAAGATGTTGGCACCCAACCACCGAGGGAAGTCTATTTATGAGAAGAAGTACATGGCTTTGTTAAGTGTTGTGGATAAGTGGAGACACTATCTACTGTTCAAGCACTTCATGGTACAGATTGACCATCATTGCTTAAAATATGTGCAGTAATAAAAGGTAAGCTCGGCTATTCATAAGAAGGATATAACCAAGCTGTTAGGGCTTGATTACGAGGTTCAATACAAGAAAGGTGCAGAAAATAAAGTAGTTGATGCCTTGTCTAGGAAACAAGAAGGGATGCATCCTTTGGATGATCAAAATTTAATGGTCATAAGTAGGAGTGGCAAACGAGCAGTCGAGTCGAATATGAGTCAATCAAAAAATGAATAAAATAAAAGTGGGTAAGTTCTCCGACTCGACTCATATTTTAATTGGGTAAAAACGAGTTACTCAATAGATAATATGGATAATATTATTTACCTATACTATATTAGAGATCTTGTTTAAAGATTTAAGAACAAAAAAAAAAAAAAATATCACTTCACTCCACCCCCTACAGCCCAGCCCAACCCCCAAAAAATGTAACAAAAATAGAATAAAAAATCCACCCAACCCCTACCCCCCCCCCCACACAACACCACACACACCCTCCAAAAAACAACTAAATTTTTTCATTAAATTTTTCTTTTACAAAAATTACCGCACCATCCCCCTACCCACACCCACATCCCCTAAAATATGTGACTACTCTTTTTTTATCAATTTAAATGAATTGGATACCCAATTCATTTAAAATGGATAATATGAATGGATATCCATATTATTTACCCATTTTGCCACCCTTAATCGTAAGCAATTGCACCCCAACTTGGATACAAAAGATTATTGGTTATATAGAGGATGCTCATGTCCAAGACATTCTTACACTACTAGCAGTAAATTCCCATGGACCCAATTTATTGAACTACTCAGCTGGAATATTACTGAACAAGGACAAGATATATGTAGGATCCCACGGGACTCTCTGACAACAACTCATTTTTTCATTCCGTGACACTCCCTTAGTGGTCATTCAGATAGGTAAATTGAAAAGGCGATAACAATATCACGGAACAAGGACAAGATATATGTAGAATCTCACGGGACTCTCTGACAACAACTCATTTTTTCATTCCGTGACACTCCCTTAGTGGTCATTCAGATAGGTAAATTGAAAAGGCGATAACAACTCTTCTATTGGCCAAAGATAAAGGTTATGGTTAAAGATTATGATTTCAGTTGTAATGTATGTCATAAGAATAAGGATGATAATGCAATTTATTCGGGATTGTTGCAACCCTTATTCCAAATCAAGCATGATGTCATATTAGACGGACTTTGTGGAAGGTCTTCCCAATTATAAGGATGTCATATTAGTGGTGGTTGACAAATTTAATAAGTATGCCCACTTCATATAGCACTATCACACCTATATACTACTGCTACGGTTGCTTGTATCTTTAGTAAAAGGATACATAGCCTATGTGGCACTCTAGAATCTATTGTGATTGGTAGGACAAAGTGATTCTGAGCAATTTTTGGTGAGTTTTATTCAACTTACTGGGCACTCAACTCAATTATAGTTCTGTCTATCACCCTTAAAGTGATGGTACAACACAAAGGGTTAACAAGTGCTGGGAAAACTACTTAAGATGCATGGTGGTAAGCAAGCCTAACCCGTGGAAATAATGGCTATTTTTGCTGAATTGTGGTATATTACTAATTTTCATACAGGGTTGAAGTGTATCCCTTTTAAAGCTCTATATGGGTATACACCCCTCAGCTATGTATCAGACCTTTATTAGAAAATGTAGTGCAAACTTTTGAAGATGTGATCATACAGAGGCAACAAATTTTTACAATATCTCAAGGATAACTTACATGCATCTCAAGCCAAGATGAAGTAATTTGTTGATTATAGAAGCATTGATAGAGAGTTTGCAGTTGGTGATTTAGTATATTTGAAGTTCTATCCACACAGACAAACATCACTAGTAAGAAGGAACCTTAAGCGCAACTCTAAACACTATGGTCCCTATCTGGTTATTACTAAGATTGGTAATGTGGCTTACAAACTAGTATTAATTACTACTTGAATCTAAGGTCCACCCTATTTTCCATGTCCCATTACTCAAAAAGAAAGTGGGCAATAATGTAGTGGTTGTGGTTCAGTCATCTCTGCCTAACACTGAAGTTGATGGTCAGTTCATCGTGTTGCCATTCTACAGAGGCAAATAGTTAAGCAGAACAATCTTATTTCTATAAAGGTGTTAGTTAGTTCAATGGTCAAACCTTCCTCCTGAAGATGCTACATGGGAGAGGGGGAGTATGTTATGATATTAACCCTAGCCAATAAAATGTTGTTATAATCAAGATTTGAACTCGGAAAAGAAAGCCACTAACAGGAAAATAAAAGACTGAAGGGTCAATATTTATTTCATTTAAATAAAGTTCAAGGAACGAGGTTGTGCCACATGAATGGACGGTTATATATGTACACATCATCACATAGGAGAGAGAAGGCTAACTGAAATCTGTTGATTTCACTCAAATTTCTTTCTCTTCTCATCTAATGAAATATGGTTCTCTCCTCATCTTTTTCTTCTGCGGATTTTATCACTAATTGAGCTCACTATTGACTTGTTTTTTTAAATATATAGTATTTCTTGTTCATTAGAGTTCAATATTTCTGTTTCGACATATAACAAAACATTGCCCCAAAAAACTTGTTGTGTTGATTGTTTAAATTATGTAATTGGATTTTGATCTCGATTGAGGTCATAACATTATCCTACTGAATACTTCTCAAAACACACCAAGGACAAACAGTTGTCAAGAGAAGAAATACTTCAAACCTTAAATAATGAATGAGGCGACAGCCCGACAATATCCACCAAAATAGAGCAAAACATTATTGTGTGTCTCTACAAACCTTACTTTTAAAAAATAAATCAATAAAAAGAAAATCAATGCAAACTAAGCAAAATAGATCATTAAATTTAGAGAAACTTTAGAGGTCTACATGGGAAGCAAAATGAAAAGACAGTTTAAGTTTAATTACCTTTGAGTAACCATTAAGCAGATCTTGCACAACACAGCCAGAAGGAAACCTCTGACAATTCCTAATTTCACATTGTTTTGCACCTTTTTTTATTAAGTCAACGGACACATCCACTATAACCCAAATACCTTTCGCGTATTGGTGACAGTAGCGCAAAAATGTTATTTCTCGAACAGAAACCAAATTAGAAATCATTTGTATTTCAGTGTTAATCTGCAAATGAATACTTTCAAACTCTTAGTGCATGGAATAATAGGATAAATGAGATGCCTAACTTCTTAGAAAAATAATAAATAATGATATAAAAAAAAAAAAGAAATACCAATTGTAGAATACCACTCTTGCTTCCACCTATACCATTTGAAATCACATCAACAGTAGATGTTTTTCCAATAATGCATGGGAACATCTGCACCCATAGATTCTACATGTATACATTGCAAAAATCAAATAAATCTGTTAAACATAAGAAAAGGGGAAGAAAAGCACTGACTATAAGATGGAGAAGTTATGTACCTTATTCATCAATATCTCCATTAAAGTCGGACTATAATTAATCATGGTACAAGATACTCTTGTGGCTTCCGTTCTGAAATCTCTAAATTTGATGCAATTAAACTGGGTGAATAATGGCGCATATTCCTCAACATTTAGTGTCTCTACACTTCCATCCAAGCTTTTGACCCAGAGAGTTTCATCAATCATGGCCAACTTTAGCAGCTCATCCATGGCAGCCAAAGAATGATTCATCAACACCATTTTATCATACTCCATTTCCTCCACTATTTCAACAAATGAAACTGATCAATATAAAAACTTGTACTACTTATGATAATTATTATTAATCTAAGATAAGCTTGAATAAAAAACATGGTTTAATTCGAATATATTTGAAGTCTAGATGTAATTTTCATTATTATTGGTGACACAAGATGCAAATTTGTTTGAGGCCTAGAAATATAGACTAGATTCATACAAAATAAATAATTAAGAGATTGTAAGCTTTTTATCAAATAATTAAGTCTCTATTCTTGAGATTTAAAATCATAAAACCATGTACGTTTTATTATTATTATTATTATTATTATTATTATTATTATTATTATTATTATAATTGAATGTAAGCAAAAAGACCTCAAGCATTACTGGGTAAGATAAAAAAGAATTTCAATATTCACTAAAAATACATTGAAACTTATAAACGAACCAACAAAAGAGAACTAGATCAATTCCATAAAAAAAAAATTCAAAACATGGATTATTCCAATTCATTGACTTTATCTAATTTAGATTCATACTGAATGAGTTTATTAAAAGACAAAATACATTTTTATCCAAATATTTTTTATTTGTGAATCTCAAAATATTGTTTTATCATAAAATTTTAATCTTATATTAAAGTTTCTTAGAAAAAATTCAATGATATCACAAAAGCTCCATTCATAAATTTGCAGGGTGTATAATTATAGCATAAAGTTACAAACCAACCAAATATTAGAGGAAACAACCCCGGGGAAGAGCCACCAACATCTAGCTATCGTTTGCTCTAAGTTCCAATTAACGTACTTTTGTCAAATAATTCTAAGTTAACACCCAGTGTTTGGTCCCAAGTTTTTCCAAAGATATGTGACTATTTTACAAATATGATTTATATCTATAAGTTTTAAAAACTACTAAAAATATCCACAGATTTGTATTATCTATTTATAATGAATATGTTCCATCCAAAATGACCTTATAACATAATTGACAATAATCAACAACAACAAAATAATTACATGGGAAAGAACAATACATTGATGCATATTAGTTTGATTAGGTTATAAATTACAATATATAAAAAAATTGTGCCTTTTTCTCAATGTTGTCATTCAAATTAGAATATATATATATATATATATATATATATATATATATAAAGTTCTCAAACATTTTTCAAGTTCTCAAAAACTAGTTTTTTCTAGTATATGGGAACTTGGAATTTTTGGCAAAAAACATTTGTCTAGGCAGTTTTGGGATTGAGTCATGGGCCCTTCTCCAGGGCCCCTCGTGGGTCCTAGGTGAGATCGTATCGGACGTTAAACCCTTAAACATAGTCGTCTAGGTCTTAGGAACATCCCCACCAATTTCAAGCAAAACGAACACGTAAAACTCACTAAAACACATGAAGATACACAAGCACAATCTAAGGCATATCTTCGGAACGTCATGGACGTTCTCCGACGTTTGACCTCCAAACTTAACAAAACTTTACACACTACCTAAGAACATCATTATAACTATTTTAACACAAATTAACTCAAGAAACATTCACGAAGCTCTAGTTTACCTAAGTTATATTGTTAAACACCAAAAACCAAAATTTTTCCAAATATATTCCCAAAAAATACTTGGGGCTAAACGGGTCCCTAGTTTTTGGATCTTGGTTTGGTCCTTTGGACTAGCCTAACAACTTTATTTGGTTTAATTTTTTTCATACATGTAATAAACCTGGCCCGATGGGTCAAAATTTTGCAACCCCCCAACCCAAAAAAGAAAAAAAAAAGACACATCACAAATTAAATTTTTTCTGCTTTTGTCCACTGGTATAGTCTGAACCCAAAGTCGTGTACAAATGAAAAACGAAACAGCACACTTTTTAATTGATGCAAAAAAATCACGAAGTAATTTTAAACATTTATAAAAAGTCTGCGACTTAGAGATCTATGGATCTCTTTCTCTCTATATATATTTATGTCAAGATCTCATGCATGCATCAGCTGTTGGTGAGGCGCGCGCATATGTATATATATGCGCGCCGCCAACATACATGAAATGGATACATAAAGGGTACCTACAGTAATTAATTTTATAATTTCACAAATACCTTGCTAACAGGAACAAAAAGAAAATGAAATGAGAGCAGATTAATAGCTTACATATAAAGGTAGACACAAAAATAGAACAGATTGATTAATTCACTGAAGCAACTTTAGAATGGTAATAAAGAAAATGTGACTAGTAATATCTATATACACTTACAGATTTTGGATATGCTGGAAGGAGAAATCTGCCCACTTTGAAGAACTTGGCTCCCCTCTGTTATACTTTTCTCTGTTTCGTTAAGTATATTTCTAGATAAAAAGTATGCGTCTTATTTTTAATTGTTTTAGGTCAAGATTATATTACATTAACAAGGGTCGTAACAATGGTTAAGTCAATAAATTTTGGAAAGCTACACTCCAAATTTGGTAAGAACAGAATATTCGGCGTATAAATTTGGAGATCCGTTTCTATCTTTAAGGGAAAATGCATAAGTAATCCCTCCAACCTATGCCTGAAAGAAGATCCTATTAATCCATTGAATTTATTTTATGAATAATTTTCTATCCCTTTTCAACCTACATGAAACTATCAATCAGATAGCTTGAAAAAATTGTCAACACGCGCTGGCCCAAAAGATAGTGTCATGTAATCCCAAAAGAAAATTATTTCTAAAATAAGTTCACGAGGTAATAGACCTTAGTTTAGTATAAGTGTGTCTCTGAAAATTTCGGGCATATGGTGGGTATTTATGCCTTTCCCCAAATTTAAACATAAAAATATAAGATAAAATTAATTAATTAATGATAGGAAAATGCATAAGTACCCAATCGATGCCCGAAATCTCAGAAATACAATCACACTATACTAAGGTCCTGTTACCCCCCTAAACTTATTTTATAAATAATTTTCAACCCTCTTTGACCTACATGACACTATCTTCTGGGCCCAACGCGTGCTAATAATTTTTTCAAGTTTCTCCCCAGATTTGGTAAGAACATGAATCTAGCTCTTATTCTTTGCATAACTTGAAACTTAACTTTTAGGGATACTTAGTTCCCTTATAGCTTTTGAGAACTTAACTCAACTCTTTTACCCTTTGCTCAACTCATTGCTTGAACCTTAAAACAAAGGTAAAATGTTTGTTTAAGACTCTTGAATGCTCTAGGAACTTAGTTTGGCTTGCTTCTTAACTTTTAGACTTGACTCTTAACTTATTTATTTTAGGATCATGATTTTATGTTTATGGATTATTTCATGATGTTTAGATGTACTTTAGAGTATTGGAATCAACTAGGAATTGTAGGTACATCACTTAGGAACTCGTACGAAAAGATGGGGGGAAATGGGGTCTCCAGGTGACCTTGTGTGAGGCACTTTGGCTGGCGCAGCGCGCCATGGCCTGTCAAACAAAGCCTGCCCTGAGGGGCACTAGTAGGCGCGGTGCCCCAGGGTTGTCAGACGGGATTTTCAACTCTAAACCTTCTAAACTCCCATAGATCTTTCCCCAAACACTTAGGATCACTAATACTTCAATACCCAATAGTTTAGACTCGTAAAACCGTCTGAAAACACGAATCAAAACAACTAAAGATATGCAACAACCCAAACAATAAGAATTCAACAATTGTTCATCAAAAACCTCAATATTCTTCATTCAATCTAATCAAAACCCGTTGAATTATATATGTTGGTGTGTGGGTGACGAACCCAACACAGAAAGAGCTCACATACCTCGATAGGGATCACCCCCGACGAATTTCACTAGAATCTCTTGGCGTTCTTGGTGAAATCTTGCTCTTTTCTCCCTTCTCCTTCTTCTCTTCTCTTTTCTCCCAAACCCTAAGAGTAAAAAGTATTTTCTAATCTGAACTAAAACTTGGTTTTACCCCAATTAAACACTTAAAACAATTAGGAAATAGTAGGGTAAAAAGATTACTTTACCCTTACTAAAATCCGGAGTGGACTTTCCTCAGTCAAACAACCCAACTTCCGAAAGGCATATCTCCTTTATACGATATTGAAAATACACAAACTCGGCGCCTTTAGAAAGATATTCCCAAGGGATTTCGAACCATATATATAACTCACACTAACTCCTCCTGAGCTGGGAGTTGTGGACGTTTGAAGATGACCAAAAACTCACTTTTACACTTAGGAAATTTTCCAAATTTTCCTACTTATTTCCAAAATGATTATTCTTGGGTTCTTAGCTTATTATTAGTTATTTCAAGTAACGAGATGTTACAATACTTCATTAGAAGCCCTCAAATTATGTGTGTCAAGTCCAAATCATCTTAGTTTCGAAAATACGTCACTAACTATCCTCAAAATATGTTGATCAAGTGAAAATTATTTTACTTTGAGAAATACGCCACTAACGACCCTCAAATATGTAGATCAAGTCCAAAGCATCCTTCGTCGAGAAATACGCCACAAACAATCCTCAGATTATGGACAAATACCTTATGAGAGAAGAATCAAGAGATCAACGAAATTGTACACGCATTGATTTATCAATAAAATATTTTTGTTTCTTAGATTTTGTTTGTGTTTTTTTATTTATTTTGCATATGCTTAAAAGTTGTTGCAAACAAATTGGCATGCCTAGTGGGACCAAATTTGCTCTTAATCTCTTCTCTCTTAAATCAAATATGAAAATCTAAAGCTATAAAGGCGGAAGAATGTGTACTTCAAGCTTCGCCTTTGAGTTTCATCAAGTCTACACTCCGACAAGCCTTAAAGAAGGGGACATTTATAGACATTGAAATTTTGTAGGAGTCTACAAGATGTGTTCAATTTGAGTTGAGGTTTTATAACATATGTTCAATTCCAATTGAAATTCTTGGAGGCTACTTAAACCTAAACCTAGTTCATGTCTATATAAAGGGTACTACATTCTCTTTAAAAAGCATCTCAAATATTCCACAAACTCATCGAATATTCATTAAGAGATCAAATCCAAATCATATTAGTTTGAGAAATACGTCATTAACGGCTCAAATTATGTAGATAAGTGAAAATCATCCTACTTTGAGAAACACGCCACTAACGACTCAAATTATGTAAATAAGTCAAAATCATCCTAGTTTGAGAAATATCCCACTAACTGCCCTCAAATTATGTAGATCAAGTCAAAATCGTCCTAGTTTGAGAAATACGCCACTAATGGCCCTTAAATAATGTAGGTCAAGTTCAAATCATTCTAGGTCAAGAAATACACCACAAATGACCCTCGAATTATGAATAAATACCTTATGAAAGAAGAATCAAGGGTACCCGCATTGATTTATCAACAAAATATTCATGTTTCTTCAGATTTTATTTGTATTGTTTATTTTATTTTCATATGTTTAAAATTTGTTGCAAATACTTTGTATTCATTAATAGTCTTGTGAAATCTATGGATTTTTGTTTAATAAACTAGAATACTAGATGATGGTTTCCCATGTAGGCCTTGAAAAAAAATCCAACCACTCTTAATTTGGTTTGGCCAAAAATATTTTCTAAATACTGAATGATTGTTATATCCTTAATGAGCTCCATATTAAAAATCCAATCTTCCTAACTT
Organism: Solanum peruvianum; assembly: GCA_027705065.1. Taxonomy (NCBI): domain Eukaryota; kingdom Viridiplantae; phylum Streptophyta; class Magnoliopsida; order Solanales; family Solanaceae; genus Solanum; species Solanum peruvianum. The sequence continues at coordinate 30,807,105 of JAKWJD010001760.1, read as the reverse complement.
AAAATTTAAATTACAATACCCCTATCCTAATTTAAAAAAAGAAGTTACTAACTTAAAATTAATTTATTGTTGTAAATATATAATATGGATGTTCATAACTTAATGGTGTAATTACAAGAAATATGTATTCTTTTTTTTTTTTACTAGAATTTTTTTTCACAGAATTTTTCCTAATAAGATTTTAATGAGACGACATTTTATTGAACATTCAAGGGAGAGTATTGTAAATATATTTATTAAGATGTCCATAACTTCAAGGTGTAATTACAACATAATGATTAGTAACTCCCACACCCCATAACTTTCTACCTTGATATTCCTCCGTACCCTACATGGTTAATGTCTCTATAATATCTGTGGTTAATATCATATTCTTGACTAACCGTTTGTATGCCTTTATGTAATATTATAAATAAAGACATGCATTAGAGTTCATATTGGATACACTTGAAGAGTTAAAGATTTGTTGAAGACTTAAAGACTTGGAATAATAAGAAAAGTATCATCACTATTATCTCTATATTTCTCTTGTTCTCGTCTTATAAATTTCTTGTCTTATTTTATTTTAGTTTTACAGCATTTACTACTTAAACACCCTTACTCTGTTAAAAAAGAATTGGAAAAGTTTCAAACATTCCCATACCTTTTTGCTTTATTTCGCTGATCTACCCTCGCGTTCTGTTCCCACTATATCAATTATAAAAAATGAGATCTTTAGCGGCAATAATTACCACCAGTAGCTCAATTGCCGCTAATTAATATGCATTTTTAGCGGCAATTATCACTTTTTCTTTAGTGATATTGGATCTAATGACACTTAACTAATGTCGATAAAGATTTTAACAATCTTTTATAATGTATTTATTTATTGCTGCTAAAAGTTGCTTTTGTTATAGCGTTCGTTTCGCTGACCTCCCCTTATATATATTTGCAATATTACGATCACCACCCTTAATTTACTTTTTTGTAACAACCATTTTATTCAAATATAAAATATCTGGATTGATTTACCCTCTCTAAAAGCCCGCTCTATTAATTATTTAGTATTTTATTAAAATCTCTCCTTCTTTAATTTGTAAACTGAAAACAAAATATCAAGTGCTTGTGAGGGGAGGATTTTCAAATTTTCCAAATCTTTTTTAAAGGAAAACAAAAGTTAGTTTGAAGATATTCTACCGTTATAAACGCATGTTAGAACTGAACATTAAAAAAATAATTTTCTATCTAACATTTCTTCCGAAGAATATATTGTATAGTGATTTTTCCTAGGCCATCTTCCAAAAAAATCACAAGGGTAATGCTTATGCATATATATTAACAAGATTTCATAGTCACAAGACCTTTGAAGGTTAGACCATTTAGTAATATGTTCATTTATATCTATCTATACGTCGTCATACTTATTTTAGAAGTTATAACATGAATTTAAAGTTCATAACAAAGTGGTTGGAAACATAGTGTATTCCCAAGCTCAAGCTACTTAATTATTATTAAATAAAATAATTCTGTGTTTTATCTAAAAATTATTATACCTTATATCTCACACCAAATTACTCCTGAAGACTGAGAGATATACTATATAATTAGAATTGTATTTAAATCAATAATTCAATATGAAAATTCTTATATAAAGGGATTAATAAGAATTGAAAGCATAAGACAAGTTTTTACTACTCTTTCCCAAGGATGATGAGTTGTACTTAATAAGTTTTATTGAGATAATTTAGTTACAGCTTTAGACTTGATTAGAATTCTATATATGTCTGTTGCCTCATAAATATTTGTGCTAGTATTTTCAGATTAGAATTTAGATTAAAAGATTATAAAAAAAATATATGAAAAATTACTTAAACACCCAACTTGATTTATCATACTTCTCAAAATTTCTGACATTTTTAAAAAAAATTACCAAAATTTTATTTTGCTCACTCTATCTCCTAATCTTCGATACATTCCTCAAACTCTCTACCCATATCACTTATTCTCCGAATCACGCCAACATGTCCAATATCACTCTTAATTTCATCATTTTGTGGACCTTATGAAGTTTGTAATGATGGAGATGTTCCTTGTAGGTGTCCTGATGGTTTCGTTTCTCCATTGCCAGATGATGGGACAAGATTGTTGACTTTATTTTTTTATTTTATATGATACACATGGATTCAGATTTTTATTGTATCTTGTCATTTTATTCTTAAATTAATGTATAATGCATTCATATTAAATTTACAATATATTACAATTTCACCATCCAGAATGCATTGTGTTCATATATTAATTTTGATACATAACATTACTTAGTTTGATACTTGATACAAAAATTCTACCAAATATAATGTTTATCATGTATCAAGTGTTGTTGTGCATCTTTTACATTATTCAAATTTATAAGGATATGTATCTATACACAATACCTAATCATATTCGTGATACATAAACCTTATTATTTTCTTAGTTAAACCTATGTGGTAAAAAAAATCATGTCTGAATTTGTTGATATTATCTTTTCTATTATATATAAAGCTAATAAAATCATATATAACAGTCTGTCATGACTACATAATAGCGGTACTCTTGAACATGTAAGGGAATCTCCATTCCTAATCTCTATTTTACTCTTCAAATATAGATTTTTCTAATTTTTCCAAACAACCAACTTCAACTCATTTCTCTATTTACTCTCTAAATATGAATCCTTTTCTCTCTCCTCAATATTATATTATAATTTTTATTTCATTTTATTTTCTTATCTTATAATATACCTCCTATATTTCTTTTTTTCCAAATAATCACTTTAAATAATTTCCGTGTAATATAAAAAATTTATTTTTTCAAATTCTTTACTTAATATAAAATTATATTTTTAATAAATTTCTAAATTACATAAATTGCAGGTTAATAATATTATATAATATACAATTTTATGGACAATTCAAATAAAAGTGAAATTAATAATGAAATATAATTACATAAATACTCCACTTTTAAACTTATTACATTGCTTTCATAAATGCTCTATTAATGCATTACTGAGGAGCAAAATTTATCCTTAATTATTCTATGTCTAGCTAAAGATTGTTCAAAATCGGAGATTTTCATGCAACAAGAACAACTACAAAAAATTGAAGAAAAAAAAATCAACAAGCATAACCACAATCACAACTACAGTAATTTTGTGGATCAGACACTATTTTTTAAAATATTGTTAAATCTAAAAGCGACCTACCGGATAACTACGTTATCGTTGTGATAAAATTATTATGTTATATATTATATTTATAAATTAAAATTCTCATCTTATCATTTTAATATTGATTCTTCATAGTGAAGATAAATAATAATAACATATTATATCAAAGTGACAAAAAATAAAAAAATCAAAACATTATTAATTCGAGATGAAAGTAGTATACATTAAATAATATACTTTTTTAAAATGTTTTATAACATTAAAATGAATTACTAATATTAGAGATATAATTAATGGTTTCATATGAAAAATATAATGTTAATTATAAAATAGTAGAAATACAATAAAATAATGAAAAAAGTGAAATAGAGAGTGTGAATAGTAGTTCTCCAAATTTGGAGAACTACTATTCACCTCTCTATAAATGGAGAATAGAGAGTAATTTATAGAATGGTTGGAGAGTCATTCTCTATTTTACTCTCCAAATACAAAGAATAGAGAGTAAAATAGAGGTGGGCTGGAGATGGTCTAACACCTTAGAAATATCACTTAGGCTAAATAGCATAAAAAGGTTAACCACATAGGGATTCACGGGCCGTGAACAGGACCACGACCCATCACCCTCATCGTGGTTCACACCCGACCGAGCTTCGAGCTTGGAGGACCATGAGCCCCTTCACGGGTTGTGGATCCCCATATAAGACATGGGTTGTTCTGTTGACATGACCTAGTAGACCCTACCCCTAAGTGAAAAACGACGTTGGCCTTCAGGGCATGTGGTCCTTCACACTATCCGTGAAGTGGAACATGGATAGGGCATACCAAACCAGTAGCACTGGACAAGAACCACAACACACTCGATGGGCTGTGGTCCCATCGACGGACCATTAGTGGCCTCGTGGATGGCCCTTTGTCTGCTTTAAGTCATGGTCGTTTTGGTCATTTCCCCTATGCATTGTTCACTTAAAGTACGTCATTGGGTGCCTAAACTATGTTGTTTTATTCAGTCTTAGCCCAATAATGTAGTCCAAACCAACCCAAAACCCCCACTCCCCAAAAATCACCAAACTTAAAGAAGAAAGATAAGAAAGATGCGTCAATTTTCCAAGACCAAGTAAAGGTGTTCTTCAACTTTCAGCCCCAAAATTCAAAGGATTTCTCTATGAATTTCGTCACCAAGTATGTGGGACTTCACTAGTGGGTTCCTTTCATCCTAGGTCCCTAGAATTCAGTAAACTTCTTGATTCCACTTAACATGTTTAGACCTAGGATTTATAAAATCTTGGGAATTGTGGTGATTTTAGCTGTTATAGTATCCATAGTCTAAATAACATATTTTTTTGGAAACGTTTCTTAATTTCTTGTATAAAACTTAGAACCCTAGTTTGTGTAAATTCTCTTACATCATGAATTATACTTGCTAGGTCAGTTAAACAGAAAATCATGCTCCAGATTTCGAATGTCACATTCTCAATATATAAATTTTGCATTCTTTGTTGGCATGTCAAGTATTTTGAGTTATTCAGTATTTAGTTCATTTTATCTTCATATATATTTATTTTGGAGTAGACTTAGCACCGAGTTGGACTAGGACTTAACGTATCCTCATTGTCCTAAATTACGTGTCCGCATAGGATTTTAAGTCCCCTCTATCGTGCATCAGTATTAGTGATCACGCCATTGTCATGCCTTTATACCCCTTGCAAGGTATATTGGATTCTCTTGATGAGGTTTATACATAAGACTCAACGTTTATCTCATGTGGTTTATGTTGATTAATAGTATCTCCTACGGTCAGACTCTTAGTGCATTGACCGAGCTTTCAGTATATATATTTCAGTATATTCAGTCCAGCATGTACATTAATGATTATTACTTGTTCATTGAATTCATTTAGTTCTTTTAGTTACACTTTACTCTCTCTCTCTCTCTCTCTCTCTCTCTCTATATATATATATATATATATATATATATATATATATATATATATATATATTTGTTCAAATTATATCATTGCTCAGTTAAGTATTATTTAGCCCACATACTTTAATCAGCTTTGTATCTATATCATACATGCTCGGTACATTTCAGTATTGATCATATTTTGCGCTACATCGTTTCATGATGCAGTTTAAGGTACTCAGCATTCAGATCATGCATAGATCAATTTCCGGTCCACATTCAACAACTTCAATGGTGAGTCCTCATATTTCGAGGATAATAGAGATGCTTTCCTTTTAGGGTGTGTTTGGTATGGAGGAAAATGTTTTCCATGAAATATGTTTTCCTAGAAAATGTATTCCTAAAAAATAAGTAGATTTTTTACTTATTTTCTTATGTTTGATTGGTGTATAGAAAATATTTTTTGAAAAAGATTTTTTAGTGTATGATTTATGAATAGAAAATACTTTTTAGAAAATGTCTTTTATGTTTACTAGAGAGTGGAAAATGATTGTTGAATTGAAATTGAAAATATTTTTTAAAAATAAACTTAAATTTTTTGGGGGAGAGTGGGTAGTGGTCAAGGTGGGTCGGCGGGGGAGGGGTGAGAAGGGGTAAAAATGAAAATTTAAAATTTAACATATTTTTTAAAAACAAACTTGAATTTATTTTTGCAAGGGGTGGGGCGAATGGGGGAGGCCTCGCAGGTAGGGGTGCGGTCGAGTGAAAAAATAAAAAATTAAAATTGAAAATATATTTTAAAAACAATCTTAAATTTATTTTTGGAAGGGGGGGGGAGGATTTCGCGGGTAAGGGGGGGGGGGTAAAAATAGAATCTGAAATTGAAAATATTTTTTAAAAATAAACTTAATTTTTTTTTTGGGGGGGGGGGGGGTGGAGGGGGGGGTTGGGGGAGGAAGGGGAGTTCGAGGGCGGGGTTGGATTGAATGGGATGGGATGAAAAATAAGAATTTGATAATATTTTTTTAATACAAACTTTAACTTTTTAATTTTTTTGAGGGGTGGGCGGCGGCGAGGGTGGGTGATGGAGGGGGTGCGTTGAAAATATAAGTTTATTTTTTTATTTGTTTTTTAGGGGGGGGTCGAGGGTGTGGGTGGGTGGATTAAAAAAATAAGAATTTGAATTTTTTTTTTTAATAACAAACTTTTTTTTTGCCGGGGGGGGGGGGGGGGTCGAGGGTTAAGATATTAAAATTGGAAGTATTTTTTAAAAAAATAAGCTTAATTTTTTTTTGCGTTGTAGGGGTTAGGAGGCGAGGGTGGGGTAAAAAAATAAAAAATTTAAAGTTCGAAAAAAAATTAAAAAAATAAGTTATAAATTTATTTTTTCAACAAAAAATTTGTAATTTGTAGCTGGAGAAGATTTTGAAAAAATGTTTTCCTTAATTTTTGAAGGGAAGTCATTTTCCTTAAATTTGAGAAAAATAACTTGATTTGAGAAAACATTTAGCAGAACATTTTATCCAATCAAACATGAGAAAATTGAAAAATATTTCCAGAAAATGTTTCCTTCATACCAAACACTTCTCAAATATTTATATTTGTTTTCCTCTTTTTCTCCTAGAAGTTCTTGGAAAAAAAATAACCCCCCCCCCCTCTCAGTGAATCAAAAGATTATATAGGAAGAGATTCGTACTTTCCAAATTGGGGGAGGATGGATAGAATTTCAGACTCTTCACCGGCCCATTCCGAATTTCAAAGACCCTAAATCATATAAAAAATGAATATGCCCTTGCTTTGCAGCGATTTCAAACGAATATGAGGGGAGGTGGAGGGATGAGATTTATCCTTTGTCCTTGCGTGCTTCGTGTCATCTTCTCGTAGCTACAAGGACAACCATTGCAGGCTTCCCCGCAGCAAAGTTGCACGCGCGTACGACTGAGAGTGACGGAAGAAAAAAACGACAACAAAAATTGTCAATCACGCGGTTTGCTTTACGCCGTCTCTTTGTGTACTTGTTGATTCCGTCAATTTTCACTCGCATGGTGAAGGGAGGGGCGCGTGCAGGGCTGCCATTGTTTTTCCTGTCAAGTGTGTGCTCTACTGCTTAGTGCTTTGGATCTTTTGATAAACAAAAGTGGGTCGGGTCATGACAAGGAAGGGCTAGATCGGTTTGATAGGGAAACAATTACTGAGCTGATTTGGCCAAATTGAAGCGGACCGGGTCGGAGATCTGGGCCACCGGAATTTGGCTGCCAAAAAAATGGGTTGGATTTTTTCTGAATGATACGAAAATGGTCCTAAAGGAGTGGGCTTCTGTAGTACATGAATGGAAATTGGAGGTAACATGCTTACAGGCCCAAAATCTGTTGGTCCAAATAAAATAAAGAGTTTGGGTAATTAGATAAAGAATGTATTACCATAAATTAATCAGACAAGCTTTATAAATTTAACGAAATAAATTAATCGTCATAAATATAAAAATAAAAATTAAAAGGTATTTATAAAATATAATTCATAAAGTAAACGATAATAATTTCTAAACTAATTATACCCGACACTTGCCGGGAACTAAACTCTTTTGAGATGATTTTCTAGTATTAAAAAAGCTAATTGGGTGCATAATTATATATAACAATATATTATGAAATTAGTTTACCAAAACACAAAAACATTTTAAAACTTTATAAGATCTAATTATTTTAGATCGTTGGAATTAGGAAGCTCGTTAGCTAATTTATCGGGGAGGTCAAAATCGGATGTCAACACCTGTCCCTCCTTTTACTTGGATTGATGCAAGAAATTCAAGAAAAATAAAATTGACCAAACCAATTTTGACCGACCACATATTCATCTTAGAAACAGGATCTGATACGGACTTTAGGAATTATGGTTGAGCCCTAGACACGAGTTTGCTACGTATGTCAAGCTATATGAGAACTCAAGCCACTTGTAGTTGGATATACTTGATATAACACACGATTTTGAAGGAATTCAAAATTCATCTCTTCATCGGATTATGAGGGATCGAAATGCTTGGGAATGGGATTCAAGAGTGAATGTTGAAATACAACCAAGTTTTCAACACTGAGCCCGCCTACATATCCTTAAACATTAGGAATCAGGCTGTTTGTAGTTCGACTCCATCGGTGGAAGAGAAATCTATTATGCTTGATGACTTTTGGTTTTGGACGAGTGACCAATTAAATTGAGTATGAAAAGGAGGCTTGTAACCTCTTAGTCATGAATGTGGCGCACTTCACACCCATAATTTAGAATTTACACGGACATAATTTTCAAAACTTTTGGTGCATGTCACTCAAATAGGAAACTTGCCCCTGGTAGACCGAATTTCCGGATTCAAAACTGAAACTGACAAGAGAAAGAAAAATCCCACATGTCATCTAACAGGGGTGTGGTTTGATTGTGGTAGAAGTCACTCCTCTGCTTGCGTCCTAAGAGTTTGACACTCCTCTTTGGACTATGTCCCAGTTCGCTGCTAAGAAAAGTTTCACGTTGCGCTGCATCCTTTTTTATGTCGGCCGCGCCTATGGTATGTTTCGGAAAATTTATCCTTTCGGATGCTCTCGACCAAAACTAAGATAAAACTCGTCAGCATAGAAATGCAATTAAGATGGGAGACAGTGTCTTTTACCATGTCGACACTTTATTGTTCTCCTCGACATTTGACGTCAACTCTATTGGTTTGACATAAAGCAAATAAAGCTTATGTATTGTGTTTGCAATATAATCTTCATATATTCTTCATTTGATGTCAACATACAGGAAAGTTGATATGGTGAGCTAGTATTTCTCTTGACGTCATCTTTGATGCCCTTCTTGATGTTTATTTTTATCAAAATAAAATAATGCAGTTGACGCCGATTCGGTATTACTTCTCTTGAGATGCACAATTTTCTTTCCTAGCAATGCATGACTTCTGACGGGGCATGAATGTCTTCCCGCGTTGAGTAAATTTCTGCGAGGCATAAAATCTTCTCGCGATGCATAAATTTCTAAGAGGCATGGAATCTTGTCGTGATGCATAAATTTTTGCGAGGTATGAAATCTTCTCGCAATGCATAAATTTCAACAAGGCATGGAATCTTCCTCGCGATGCATAAATTTTAACGAGACATGGAATCTTCTCGTGATGCATAAATTTCTGTGAGGTATGAAATCCTCTTGCGATGATTGGATGTTAACTCGCGATGCATGATATTCCACGATGCATGAACATTGACTCGTGATGCATGATCTTAATTCGCGATGCATGTTCTTCCACGATGCATGAATATTGACTCGCAATGCATGATCTTCCGTGATGCATGAATAGTAACTCGCCATGCATGATCTCCCGCGATGCATGAATATTAACTCGTGATGCATTATCTTCCGCGATGCATGAATATTGACTCGCGATGCATGGTCTTCCAGGATGCATGAATATCTTCTGTCTCTAATGATGATGACGGTTAAATGACTTTCTAATAGTATATAGTCTCGATCGATAATAAAATAACTAACTCCTCCGGGTAATGCATAATATCATATTTGACATTATGATGCAGATGGCGTCCTTTACGGAAACTGTAAACTCTTCCTTGAGATTCTCGCTTGATTCACCTCCGAATCCAGCTGGACGTTCTTTATAAATTTCATATTGTTGGAAATTTATTGAAATAAACAATTCATATTCTGAAGTCTTCGACATAAGCGATATAAAATGATTCGTGCTTCTAGGGAAACTATTGATTTTGAGATAGTTTCCTCTCCTTTGACTTCTCCATATTCATCCATCGGAAGAATTTGTTGACTTCATAGCAAAACTGTAAACCTGCATCCACAGAAAAATTGTTAGTCTTAAAAACGAACTGATCTGTGTCGATTTCTTCAGTTGTCTACTCCTTGCCCTGCTATCTCCTGTTGATTTCCCGATTTCTCCACTCTTGATGATAAGGCAAAATATTTTATGCCAAGACAAATGAAACGTAAAAGGAAAAAATTTAAGAGAAACCTCTCAAATATCTATATTTGTTTTCCTCTTTTTCTCCTAGAAGTTCTTGGGGGAAAAAATAAAAATTCTCCCCCCCTTTTCGTAGTGAATCAAAAGATTATATAGGAAGATATTAGTACTTTCCAACTTGGGGGAGGATGGATAGAATTTCGGTCTCGTCCTCGGCCCATTCCAAATTTCAAAAATCCTAAATATTATCCAAAAAATATATGCCCTTGATTCGCAGGGCTAAGATTTATCCTTTGTCCTTGTGTGCTTCGTGTCCTCATCTCGTAGCTACAAGGACAACCATTCCAGGCTTCCTTGCAGCAAAGTTGCGCGAGCGCACGATTGAGAGTGACGGAAGAACAAGACGACGACAAAAATTGTCGAGCACGCGGTTTGCTTTACGTCGTCTCTTTGTGTACTGGTTGATTCCGTCAATTTTCTCTCGTGTGGTGAAGGGAGGGGCGCGTGCAGAGCTGCCGTTCTTTTTCCTATCAAGTGTGTTCACTACTGCTTAGTGCTTTTGATCTTTTGATAAACAAAAGTGGGTCGGGTCATGACAAGGAAGGGCTAGATCGATTTGATAGGGAAAGAATTACTGGGCTGATTTTGGCCAAATTGAAGCGGACCGGGTCGGAGATTCGGGCCACCGAAATTTGGCTGCCAAAAAATGGGTTGGATTTGTTCTGAATGATACGAAAATGGGCCTAAAGGAGTGGACTTATGTAGTACATGAATGGAAATTGGAGGGAACATGCTTACAGGCCCAAAATTTGTTGGTCCAAATAAAATAAAGAGTTTGGGTAATTAGATAAAGAATGTATCACCATAAATTAATCAGACAAACTTTATAAATTTAACGAAAGAAATTAATCTTCATAAATATAAAAATAAAATTAAAAGGTAATTATAAAATATAATTCATAAAGTAAACGATAATAATTTCTAAACTAATTATACCCGACACTTGCCGGGAACTTTGAGATGATTTTCTAGTATTAAAAAAAAGCTAATTAGGTGCATAATTATATATAACAATATATTATGAAATTAATTTAACATAACGCAAAAAAATTTTAAAACTTTATAAGATCTAATTATTTTTTATTGTTGGAATTAGGAAGCTCGTTAGCTAATTTATCGGGGAGGTCAAAATCGGATGTCAACACCCACAACATCCTAATAAATAAAATACTGAAAAACAAAACAATAAGAGGATTCCTCCAGAATGCAAGGAGGCTCACCAACTGCCTCTAGAATGCTTAATTGGATCAGCAATGCATCCGATGCCGATCCTCGTTGTGTGCGTCTTCATCATGATACGATGCAGGCCTATTGTCATCAGTACATTGAATGTAAGAGTATGCTAGTTGGAATGCTAAAACAAATTAAGCTTTGAAAGAGTAAGAAGGAACAATTACCTTAACTCTACTCAACTCATGAATAACACAACTCAATAATATTTACTTATTTCAATATAAAATAATTTAAAATAACGATCTAGATCACGCTGCTAGCGTATCCTATACCTGGCAAAAGGTATAAGATCTGAACTGCCTAATGGATCCACTAGTCTACTGTGAAAAGGGTTCATCTAAAAAGTATGACCCGTTTTTACCCATGGTGGTTACATGGTTTATGGGGTTTGTGAGTTGTCTGAACTCTCCCCCATACCGGTGCTCAATATTCTCGCAAAATATACTCACTCATATGTATTAAAACATATCGCTTCTGTGATTTGAGATTAGTGCTCAAAAACTGTGCTCTTGACAAACTAAATTTGGATTTTCTGTTCTCTGAAAATTCATTATAAGCTTACAAAGAGAAAACCATCTTCAAGGAAGAACTCTGCTCAACTCAACAAAGGAAATTGATAGAGTGAAGGAGATTTCATTGGCCATTTGAATAATGCTTACAGTTTATGGCCATATGAATGAATGATTGTACACTCACTTGAGGAGTTATGCAGGTTGTATGTCATCATCAAAAAGGTGGAAATTGATAAGTGTTTATTATCTTAGATGTTTTGATGATTTCCTCACAAGTACAGGGACCTGGTCCTCTGCAGAGTATGAAACTCGTCCAGGCTTCAAAGTGCTGGAAAACCGTAAAAGGTGTCTGCGTCAGAAAAGTTGGTGAAGCAGCAGAGTACTTCACCAATCAGGGACGACCATGTTGTTTATTTGATGGGTAGTAACTTTTCTTGTTATATATCAAACAAACAACAAAATTTATTAATTCATTCATTCAAAAGAGAAATTCCAAGCTTCAAGAACAACAACAAGGGAACTGATCGAAGTGCATTTATTGCTTCCTGTATTTGTTGTATTTGTTTGCTTGTAATCATTCTTAAATTGTAGGATTCATTTCAATTGTGAAATAAATTTTCAAATCGTGGTGAATCATTGTAAGGTCTAGGTTGAGGGTAACTTAGGCTCTTACTCTAAGTCTACATTAATCAGGTAGAATTAGTATAGAGAGCAGTGTTACATATGCTCAGGATCAGCTAAGTGATAGGGAGTATTACTTAGTAGGGAGATTAGCAGGCTAATTTCTTGTTGTAACCGACTTTTACTTTTGCTTGTTGAAGATTAGTGAAAGTGGTTTGAAAAGTCCTCTTGAGAACAGATTGTGGTTTTCCTCTCTTGAGCAAGGAGATTTTCACGTAAAGTTGTTTGTCAATCTCTACGTTTCTGTATTTGTTCTTTACTGTCTGACTTTACTACATTAAATGGTTCAATCAATATAAATGGACGCATACATTCACAACAATTCTTGATTTCTATATGAACTATTGGAAGAGTTTAACAAGTTTTGTAAAACTTACCAGTATGAATATGTAGATCTGATGTTCTCGTAACTTATTTGGTTCATCTTTTCAACTATCCACAAATTCAAGCAATGCATCAAAAAAAACTTTCTTTTTTCCACCAATCTGCGCGCATATTCATTTGATCCTCATTGCTCATAGTAAAATCAACAAATAATGTTGTGTACTTAGTACATCTTTATAAGTTGAGATAAATCTTTATTACAAAAGAAATTGGAAAGAAGTTTTTAGCCTGATCAGAGACTACTAGCAGTAGCATGGCGTGGGTGCTGACAGAGCTCCTACGCCTCCCAGAAGCAATTTGAAGAGTAAAAGCAGTGATCTACTTACTATATGCAAGTTGTGGTTAAAGAACCACTAAGATTACATCCTCTCCTTTCTTTCTTATCTACAAGAAGAGTGATGCCCAACACTAACTTCATGGGGTATGATATATCGAAAAACACTCAAGTGTTGGTTGATATTTGGGTAATTTGTCAAGTTCCTGTTTAGAAGACATACTATTATTTGATTTATTTTCTCATTAAAAAAAATTAGATTTCTTTCTTCTCTACTTGAGCTTTGAAGACGTCGATTCTTCATCATTTATTAAGTGAGAGCATTGCTGCCAAAAATGATTTGTTATCTTAGCAGACAAGTTTGCAACTGATTTCTCAAATTGTTTATTAGGTGGATTAATTGTGAATGAAAACTCATGTAATAGAAATAGTTATTGTAAGAATGGGGTAACTCAAGTTCAAGATCCAAGAAATCAAATAGTATGTCAGAGATAGAGTGAGACCAAAAGAAGGCATGGACTGAAACCATGGCGTTTGTACTACCTTTATGCAGTTGTAATCAGTGCATGTAATTTGTTAATGTTGTGTTCAGTCCATTGATAGATTTACACGAGACGTTAAAGCCTTTGCAAAAATGACAAAAGAGTCAAAAGATTGAGGGCCAATGTTATGGCTCACCTTCTCCATGTCCGTCGTTGAGACAGTCTAAAAAGGCTAATGTTACCATTGATTCTTCCAATGACACTGAACCATCCCATGCAGGAGGAATGTTGATTGGAACTAAATCAGGGTCTCTTGGCACTCCATATATAATTAAGATACATTAAGTACCGTAAGCAACAATTAAGTAAGTGGCCATGATGGAGATAAAGATGATGGTTTTAGTGTTACTGAATAAGCATCATATTTGCAGAATATCAAACTTATCAATAGGCATTTTGATTCCCTCAATATCTTTACAACAGTGTAATTCAGGATCGTTTGGTTACGGTATAACTTACATTTTATTTATGTATAAAATAATGCATTAAGTTATACTATGTTTGGTAAAAAAATTATTTAGGTAGAAAAGTCAATATAACTTATACCATGTTTGGTTGCATTTTTGTAGTCCTAAATAATTAACACTAACATAACTTACGAGGGAATCTGTATAAAGTTATGCAGGGTAGAAAGTGGAATAAGTTATGTGGTGTTAGTTATACATGTATTAAAGTGATAAATTACATATTTACCGTATTAATTTATTTTATTATTTTTAATTGAAAACTTTATTGTTTTCCTATATATAAGTTTATTGTTTTCATTTATTTTTTTATATTTAGACCATTTTAATTTCTTTTATTTTTTTTTAATTGGAAACTTTATTGTTTCCTATCAACATGTGTTGTTTTTATTTCTTATTATATATAGATTATTTTCATATCTTTTTATATACTTACCATTTTTCATTGATTTATGCAAATATAAAAACATTTAATATTAGAAATTGATTGTCTATTTTTAACGGTATATATGTTAATCAAATATTACCATTATATATTATTCAATATATTTCACATTTTATTAGCATGTATTATTATTTTGTAAATAATATATATTAATAATTTACAACAAGTTTGATATTCAATAGTTTATAATTCATGTATTGTAATCTCTAAACCCTACATAACTAACAACTCCATAACTAAACCCTGCAGAGCTAAACCCTGCATAGTTAAACCCTGCATATAACTAGACCCTGCATAACTAATACCTGCATAACTAAACCCTGCATAACTAAGACCTGCATAACTCTAGTCAGTAACCAAAGAGCCCATTAATGCTAAGGATTTTTTGTAAATAAATTCACTTTCACTGAGGATATTTATAGATACGAATGTTCTTAATATTATGAAAAGTATTCCTATTTTGGGTGCACCAAATATTCCAAAGTCAAAAAGGAAGGATGATTTTTAGAGGGACATTAGTGTCCAGTGTCACCTTGTTGTAGTCTAATTTCTGGACTTGCTGATAACGAGGCTACCCTTTCTTTGACTTTGTACAACTATTAAGGCTAATGTTTTAATGTCCTGTCTCATTAAGCTAGCTTCCTAATGTTTTCTCCCAAAAAAATTACAAAATATCTAATGCTTCATTGTCAAGTTATATTAATCTCAAGACTAGGCATACATGTGCAACTCACGTTTGAAGAATTATAACCCCAAGTTTTATGAGTTTCAAGACTAGGCATACAAGTGCACGCACGTGCGGTGAATCATCATATCATCAACACAAAATTCTATGCTAAACTAATAAGAAACTTTGTAAAAGATCATCGACAATGAACGCCAACAGAAAATGAAACAACCAATTCGTCGGGAAAAATGAAGTACTATTAAGAAAATTATATTTGGTCATTCGGAATCAATTGTTTTCAACTATTCGTTTGATGCATATCCAAAATATTGAACAAATAAGTTATGCAAAATGGAGTATGCAAACTATTTTAGCGATTCTTATGGTTCAAACACAAGACTTCTACTTAAGAGTGGATAAATCTCTATTTCTCTTTCTCTCTCTCTCTCTCTCACACACATATATATACAACATTATATTATTTAATTTGCAGGTTACTTTGTGTCAAGGACGACACATTTCAAGTTAGATTCTAAACAAGGTCACTCTCAATTTGCTTCAAGGGCAAATGGTCATGCTATTTTGCATTCAATAATTGAAGAATCACATTCAAGAAGTCAAGTGCAGAGAAACAAGGAATTGGACCTAGTTGATTTCACACAGCCTTTAATCAAGAAGCTAGATAAGCTCTTCATTTTTTTTAAATGTTCAAGCAGATGACAATCGATATATGGACTTGGAATTGATGCTTTACAATATAGTCAAATATTAGAGCTCATACCAAAAATATTTTAGTAAGAATGTAGGGATTACATCCAAGCAGGACTCATTTATTATATATATATATGATAATACAAAGCCAATTAATTTAGATTTGTCTTGTATACAGTCTATTGATGGGGAAGAACTCTTGATTAGAGGTTACCCATTCTTAGGATTCAAAACGAGACTTCTACATAAGAGTGGATAAATTTCATTCATCTCAAAGCTCATTGGTGTTATGTAAATGAATTATATATGTACACACACAATTTTAGACTTCTCTTCATGGTCACGTCTTTGCTTTAGTGCTTTATAGATTTTGTAAGAAATTGTTTTGACACTTTTTTTGTTTGCTTATCTTCCATTTTACAAAGTTTGTATAGATTGAAATTAATTTTAAATGCTTAATTGTATACTAACTCCAATTCATGTAATCTATACTATTTGTCTGAGACATGTGCAAGGCATCAACATACTAGACAAGTGTGTTGCACGTGTGTTTCATACAAATAATATAGATTAAATGAATGATAGACACAAGTATTGTTATTCAACCTGTATTATAAGGTTAGCCTAAAGATGAAACAGAAAGTAAATAGAATACAAGAAGTAATCCGAATCCACAGAAACTATTGTGTGTCCTTAAAAATTTAATCCCCTCATTGTATCTGATGTTATGGATTAATTTCGTCCAAGATAAAGCGGATTAATCTTGTTAAAGAAATAGCGGTACCTCAAATTTCTTTAACTTCAGCGAACTTCAGAACAGCAACAAGTCACACAGACTCAGTCGATCGACACTTTGATTTGTTTGAGAGAGAAAATTTATGCAGAGCAGGAAAAAATTCGGTGTTTGAAAAAACGAAAATTGACTTCCTTTTATAGCCATTTTCAGCAAGAAACGTGTCTGTTCAGAGAAATTTGTTCAGACCCGTTTTATACAGAAAGTTGTGTCTTTTGGAAAAAATAACAATTTTTCAGAAAAATGTGTATGTTAGGAAAATAACGGCTTTCGGAAAGTAACGACTTTTCAGAAAGAGTAACAACTTTTCTGAATGTTACCGTTACCCACAAATTTATAAGAGATAATATTAACAGGATTTATTTGATTTAACAAAAACTGATTAAATAAATTTTGTCCAAAAAATTTATCAATCAATCACATAATTTGTCAAATCCAAATCCAAATCCAAATCCGAAGTTGAACGCGCGCATACAAAAGTAATTTTAGACAAAGTTTGTATAGATTAAAATTAATTTTAAATGGTTAGTTGTATACTTAGTATGATTCATGTCATCTATACTCTTTGTATGAGACATACGTGCAATGCATGTGTCCAGACGCCAGTGTGTGTATATCATCATATATTACTATAAGTGCATACAAAAAAAAATTAAAAGTTGAACTACAATTTTGACCCTACTATACGCATACATACATATACATACATACATACATACATATATATATATATATATATATATATATATATATATATAGATATATATATATATATAATATATATATATATATATATATATATATAATATATATATATATATACTGAATGATTAAATATTAAATGTTTTTAAAAAATATTAAATGACCATTTTTCATTCACTGAATTAACATTGTTCCTCTAATAACTTATATTTTGAAACTAAATCATTACGCAACCATTAATGTTTAAATGCGCAAAAAGAATAAATACATATCATTTTTAGGAATTTCAAAGAATAATAACATATCATTTTTAGGAATTTCAAAGGTTTATTTTAAAATTTACAAGCAATTTAATATGGTTCTTATATTAGCTTTGTCATGTTATTGAAGAAAAATTGTCGATATTCTCATGAATTTGTATCATGATTTGCACTTAATTATCTAATTCTTGACTATAGACATTCTCTTATAATTTTTGGATTCATTTTAAAATATAATAAAAATATTATCATATCACTAATATGATAAAATAAATTTATTTCAAAGTGATTATTCATGATGAACGTATTTATTTATTAGCTAAAAATGTTATAAACCTAACTAAACTAAATAGAAAAAGAAAACAAATATTCAATTACTTCTTAAAGACAAGAAATTAAAGTGAAGAATTTGTCGAGGGATGTTGTTCTGTCATCTTTTTAAGAATATCTTGATCCTTATCATGTAAGTCAAAAGTTGCTAACTACTAACCAAAGTTTAAAATTATGAATCCACTATGGTATGTGTTTGAAGTCTATATTAGACGAAATCATATATATTATATCATCATTAAGTACGACCTACCATAGGAAGTATCACAAGAAAAATAAAGCACGGACTACCATATGAAGATTACCTGAAAGAGCAACTTCATTGACTGTTTGGGATTTGACTTTTCGAGCTTATGGTGATAGACTAATTAATTGTAATTGGAGAGCAAATAGCCATGGGTGTAGGGCCTTTCAGAATGAACCAATGCAAGTTGACAAGGAAACATTACATGTAGCTTATTATTATCAAATCTACAATAAAAAAAAATACATTTTAAAGAAATATTGTCTTCTTTTACATCATAGAAACATTACATGCATATATGTTTAATATACAATAACTATTATAAATAGTATTAAAACTACCTTGATTTATATTTCAACTCTATGAATATAAGTATATTAAAATATAAGATTTATTATCTTTAGGAAGTTGCACTAAAATATAATTAATAGGAATATATGTGCACGCACGTAACCAAGACTAGTCATATTACAAATGGAAAGTCCCTAAATGAAAAATTACATCAATCAATCATAATATCATATCTTTATATTTTTTTGCCATATTTTAATAAACATTTACCATCTGAATGACTTCATAATATCTTCGTGCTATAAATGTTGAAGTAAATTGCAGATAGCATGATGCATGCACACCAAGCCATGATAAAGAGTTAAACGGGTTTTTACATCAAAGTCAATACTTTTGAGGTTTGGGAGGAATTTGAAACGAAGACTTGAGAACATGCTAAAGTGGAAGGACAAATATTTAATTAAAGAAAGAGACCATAATGCAATATAGTTATTCTTAAAATAAAAGCCTCTTGACTAAGAAGACGAATATGACCCTTTATTTATTAAGACTTTTAGTCATGCTAATTAGGTAGATTACTTTGATATGATGACTTCTTATGAATTGAGTGTATTCTTTAACAGAGTTTGAGGCTAAGGCCATAGTTTTGCTAGAAAATGTTGACAGGATTGCTTGCCTAAGGATCAAAGCTTCTAAGGGTGGCTCTGTAATTTAGGTGCTTGTTTGGTATTCTTAATAGTAGGTTTTGACTTTGATATAGTCATTATTGCCTAATAGTTCCATTCTTGTATCTAGCTTTTTATCCTTTACTTTCTTTCTCTTAGGTTTTAGTGTTCCTTTCATTTTCCGCACTTTGATATTATATCGTATCATAGAAATATTTTGTAATTTTTGTATGATATTATTCGAAATACTCATTCTTTTTTTATTTCTTAGAAGCTTTTTATTGAAATGCTCTTACTTTCAAATTATTTTGATTTGTAAATTTGCCAAATTTGATTTGGAAAGCTAATGAAGATGACAATGTATGTTTTTTTTGGATGTTCATGAACTTGACCTATAGAATATATTTAACTTATTTTTGAGATAAATTATTCTCAATAATTTATTCGTTGTATCTAAAAAAAATGGGGGGGGGGGGGTTCATGGTAGCTTTTATAAGAAGATAAATAACATCCCCCCTTACATACATGCTTTGTGTAGTACCGCCCCGCCCCCAACCCTCATCAGACCCCCACCCGCATCCCCAACACCAGATCTGTGAAATTTGTTTTCTTCCTAAGGTGATTTTTCTCTATAAAAATACCTCATTTGTCCGTTTTCCTCTCGGTTTTCTCCTCTCTTTTCTCTCCCGATGAATTCTCCGTATAATTAATTCTACATATCAGCATCAAAATTAATACTCACATTTTTCGATTGCTTCTCCTTATTGTATGCTTACTATAATTCATGTCATCTATACCATTTATATTATTTAATTTGCAGGTTACCTTGTGTCAAAGACGACACATTTCAAGTTAGATTCTAAACAATGTCACTCTTAATTTTCTTCAAGAGCAAATGGTCATTCTATTTTCATTCAATGATAGAAGAATCACATTCAAGGGGTCAAGTGTCCAGAGATATGGAGTTGGACCCAGTTAATTTCACAAAGCCTTTAATCAAGAACCTAGATAAGCACTTCATTTTTTTAAATGTTGAAGGGGAAAATGCACAAGTACACCCTCAACCTATGTCCGAAATTCCAGAGATCACACTTATACTATACTAAGGCCCTATTACCCCCCTGAACTTATTTTATAAGTAATTTTCTGCCCCTTTTAGGCCTACGTGGCACTAGTTTGAAAGAAAAAGTCAACTAGTGTTGGACCACAAGATAGTGTCACGTAAGTCGAAAAGGGGTAGAAAATTATTAACAAAATAAGATCAGGGAGGTAATAGGACCTTAGTATAGTATAAGTGTGTCTTTGAGATTTTGGGCATAGGTTGAGGGGGTACTTGTGCATTATCCCAATGTTGAAGCAAATGACGATCAAAATATGAACTTGGAACTGACGGTTTATATACAGTCAAACGATCAATCTCAAATCAAATATATTTGATTAAAAGTTAAGGATTGGATCCAATCAGGCCAATTTGGTATATATTAATAATTCAAACCGAATTAATTTAAACTTGTTTGCATATACTGATTCTTAGGCTTCAAACATGAGTCTTCTACATAAGAGTGGATGAATCCCATTCATCTCAATGAGCTCGCGCATACAAAAGTAATTTTTGACAAAGTTTGTATAGATTTAAATTAATTTTAAATGGTTAGTAGTATACTTAGTATGATTCATGTCATCTATACTCTTTGTATGAGACTTACGTGCAATGCACGTGTCCAGACGCCAGTGTGTGTATATCATCATATATTACTATAAGTGGATACAAAAAAATTTAAAAGTTGAACTACAATTCTGTCACTACTATATGCATATATATATATATATATACTTAATAATTAAATATTAAATGTTTCTTAAAAATATTAAATGACCATTTTTCATTCACTAAATGAACATTGCTCCTCTAATAACTTATATTTTGAAACTAAATTATTACGCAACCATTAATAGTTAAATGCACAAAAAGAATAATAACATATCATTTTTAGGAATTTCAAAGGTTTATTTTAAAATTAACAAGCAATTTAATATGATTCTTGTATTAGCTTTGTCATGTTATTGAAGAAAAATTGTTGATATTCTCACGAATTAATATCATGATTTGCACTTAATTATCTAATTCTTGACTATAGACATTCTCTTATAATTTTTGGATTCATATTAAAATATAATAAAAATATTATCATATCACTAATATGATACAATAAATTTATTTCAAAGTGACAATTTATGATAAACGTTTTTATTATTAGTTAAAAATGTTATAAACCTAACTAAACTAAATAGAAAAAGGAAACAAATATTCAATTACTTCTTTAAGACAAAGAAATTAAAGTAGATGTATGTATCTTACAAAGTTATTGTTCATGGATTATATATATATATATATATATATATATATATATATATATATATATATCTATATATATATATATATATATATATATTTGACCTTTCAAATTTTTATGTGACTTTTCGCATACTACATTTTTTGTCTTATAAATTTGACTCTTTCAAAAAAGTTTCTTATGTGCTAATCCTACAATCCTTGTGTGTAGGAGCTCTAAATTGGTGAAATAATGTCTTTATTTGTGGGGAAAGGTGTGATATCTCCCTTATGCAGTCATGAGGATAGATAAGACTTCAATTACTGAAACATGGTCTTTATCTCTATTTATATAGTTGATTGTTGATTTGTTTATAACTTGCTTTTAGTTTAGGATTTTTTTGTATTAAAAAACAGATTGATTGTTACATTAGATTTTGTTATAATTTTCATTATCAAGACAGGATCGAAAAAAAATTAATTGCTTTGCTTATGTGTTGCTTTTTTGTTCTTTATATTTGTATATCATCTTTAAGAATGGATTTGAGAGAATGATTATTCTTTCTTTTTATTATTCAAAGTTCCAATTATATAGAATTAAATAAATGGTAGGTTTGATTAACATATCATCTTAGAGTTATACTGAGGTGATTGCATCCAAGTAACAATCTTGAGCTTGTCGAGCAATTAGCATTCTCACCATTTCGCCTCCATTGTTCAACTTTTTCTCTGATGATGATGGATAATAACTAGGTGAAGAATTTGTCAAGGGATGTGTTCTGTCATCTTTTTAAGAATATCTTGATCCTCATCCTGTAAGTCAAAAGTTGCTTACTACTAACCAAAATTTAAAATTATGAATCCACTATGGTATGTGTTTGAAGTCTATATTTGACGAAATCATATATATTATATCATCATTAAGCACGAACTATCATGGGAAGTATGACAAGAAAAATAAAGCACGGACTACCATATGAAGATTACCTGAAAGATCAACTTCATTGACTGTTTGGGGTTTGACTTTTCGAGATTATGGTGATAGACTAATTAATTGTAATGGGAGAGCAAATAGCCATGTGTGTAGGGCCTTTCAGAATGAACCAATGCAAGTTGACAAGGAAATATTACATGTAACTTATTATTCTCAAATCTACTAAAAAAACACATTTTAAAGAAATATTGTATTCTTTTACATCATAGACTAACATGCATATATGTTTAATATACAATAACTATTATAAATAGTATTAAAACTACCTTAATTTATATTTCAACTCTATGAAAATAAGTATATTAAAATATAAGATTTATTATCTTTAGGAAGTTGCACTAAAATATAATTAATAGGAATATGCGTGCATGCACGTAACCAAGACTAGTCATATTACAAATGGAAAGACCCTAAATGAAAAATTACATCAATCAATCATAATATCATATCTTTATATTTTTTTTGCCATTTTTTAATAAATATTTACCGTCTTAATGACTTAATAATATCTTCGTGCTATAAATGTTGAAGTAAATTGCACATAGCGTGATGCATGCACACCAAGCCATGATAAAGAGTTAAAAGGGTTTTTACATCAAATTCAATACTTTTGAGATTTGGAAGGAATTTGAAACGAAGGCCTGAGAACATTGTAAAGTGGAAGGACAAAAATTTAATTAAAGAAAGAGACCATAATGCAATATAGTTATTCTTAAAATAAAAGCCTCTTGACTAAGAAGAATAAGATGACCCTTTATTCATTAAGAGTATTTTTGTAATAACTATTATTAAACTAGTATTGTTTTAATTAACCAAGTATAAACTACTAGACTTTTAGTCATGCTAATTAGGTAGATTATTTTGATATGATGACTTCTTATAAATTGAGTGTTTTCTTTAATAGAATTTGAGGCTAAGGCCATAGTTTTGCTCGAAAATGCTGACAGGATTGCTTTTCTAAGGATCAAAGCTCCTAAGGGTGGCTCTGTAATTTAGGTGCTTGTTTGGTATACTTAATAGTAGGTTTTGACTTTGATATAGTCATTATTGCCTAATAGTTCCATTCTTGTATCTAGCTTTTTATCCTTTACTTTCTTTCTCTTAGGTTTTAGGGTTCCTTTCATTTCCCGCACATTAATATTATATTGTATCGTAGAAATATTT
>JAKWJD010001760.1:30733299-30780799 GCA_027705065.1 Solanum peruvianum | reverse complement strand
AATAATTAGTTGCTTTGCTTATGTGTTTCTTTTTTGTTCTTTGTATTTGTATATCATCTTTAAGAATGGATTTGAGAGAAGGATTACTCTTTCTTTTTATTATTTAAAGTTCAAATTATATAAAATTAAATTAATGGTAGGTTTGATTAATATATCATCTTGGAGTTTCACTGAGGTGATTGCCGCCAAGTAATGATCTTGAGCTTGTCGAGCAATTAGCATTCCCACCATTTCGCCTCCACTGTTCAATTTTTTCTCTGATGATGATGGAAAATAACTAGGTGAAGAATTTGTCGAGGGATGTGTTCTGTCATCTTTTTACGAATATCTTGATCCTCATCCTGTAAGTCAAAAGTTGCTAACCCCTAACCAAAGTTTAAATTTATAAATCCACTATGGTATGTGTTTGAAGTCTATATTAGACGAAATCATATATATTATATCATCATTAACCACGAACTGCCATAGGAAGTATGACAAGAAAAATAAAGCACGGACTACCATATGAAGATTACCTGAAAGAGAAACTTCATTGACTGTTTGGGGTTTGACTTTTCGAGCTTATGATGATAGACTAATTAATTGTAATTGGAGAGCAAATAGCCATGGGTGCAGGGCCTTTCAAAATGAACAAATGCAAGTTGACAAGGAAACATTACATGTAACTTATTATTCTCAAATCTACTATAAAAAAAAACACATTTTAAAGAAATATTGTATTCTTTTACATCATAGACTAATATGCATATATGTTTAATATACAATAACTATTATAAATAGTATTAAAACTACCTTAATTTATATTTCAACTCTTTGAATATAAGTATAGTAGAGTATAAGATTTATTATCTTTAGGAAGTTGCACTAAAATATAATTAATAGGAATATACGTGCACACACGTAACCAAGACTAGTCATATTACAAATGGTAAGACCCTAAATTAAAAATTACATTATAATAAATCATATATCATATCTTTATATTTTTTTACCATTTATTAATAAATATTTACCGTCGTAATGACTTAATAATATCTTCGTGCTATAAATGTTGAAGTAAATTAGACATAGCATGATGCATGCACACCAAGCCATGATAAAGAGTTAAAAGGGTTTTTACATCAAAGTCAATACTTTAGAGGTTTGGAAGGAATTTGAAACGAAGGCTTGAGAACATGCTAAAGTGGAAGGACAAAAATTTAATTAAAGAAATAGACCATAATGCAATATAGTTATTCTTAAAATAAAAGCCTCTTGACTAAGAAGACTAAGATGACCCTTTATTTATTAATAGTATTTTTGTTATAACTATTAATAAACTAGTATTAGTCTAATTAACTGAGTATAAACTACTAGACTTTTAGTCATGCTAATTAGGTAGATTATTTTGATATGATGACTTCTTATGAATTGAGTGTATTCTTTAACAGAGTTTGAGGCTAAGGCCATAGTTGCTAGAAAATGTTGACAGGATTGCTTGCCTAGGATCAAAGCTCCTAAGGGTGGCTCTGTAATTTAGGTGCTTGTTTGATATTCTTAATAGTAGATTTTCACTTTGATATAGTCATTGTTAAATAATAGTTCCATTCTTGAATCTAGCTTTTTATCCTTTACTTTCTTTCTCTTAGGTTTTAGGGTTCCTTTCATTTTCCGCACTTTGATATTATATTATATCATAGCAATATTTTGTATTCATTGTATGATATTATTCTAAATACTCATTCTTTTTTTATTTCTTAGAAGCTCTTTATTGAAATGCTCTTACTTTCAAATTATTTTGATTTGTAAATTTGCCAGATTTGATTTGGGAAGCTAATGAAGATGTCAATGTATGTTTTTTTGGATGTTCATGAACTTGACCTATAGAATATATTTAACTTATTTTTGCGATAAATTTTTCTCAATAATTTATTCGTTGTATCTAAAAAATAAATTCTGGGGGGGGGGGTTCATGGTAGCTTTTACAAGAAGGTAAATAACCTCCCCCCTTACATACATGCTTTGTGTAGTACCGCCCCGCCCCCAACCCTCATCCGACCCCCACCCGCACCCCCAACACCAAATTTGTTAAATCTGTTTTCTTCCTCAGGTGATTTTTCTCTATAAAAATACCTCATTTGTCCATGTTCCTCTCGGTTCTCTCCTCTCTTCTCTCTCCCGATGAATTCTCCGTATAGTCAATTCTACATATCAGCATCAAAATTAATACTCACCTTTTTAGGTCGCTTCTTTTTTTTTTGTTCTCTTATAGGATTTTATTTATAAAATTTTCTTTATATAAAACACTTTTTGGTTTTTTTGACTGAGTAAATAGTAACAAAAGCGGTGAGGAGAAATGTTTACCGAAGAGGAGCTACGCAATATGAGTGTGTTGCAGAGAGGACATGACTACGTGGAGGTTGTGTGTGGATGCACCAGTCGTAGACATGGAGATGCTGGTGCTAGACTTAGGATTTTCAATTCCGGTGAACTCAAAATTGCTTACGAATGTTACCCTGGTTGTCCTGAAGGTTTTTAACACACACACACACGCACGCACGCACGCACGCACACACGCACACACACTCTTTTTTTATGCTTTTGTACAAAATAATGTGGTTGTTTTAAATGCATGTTGTTGATTAATTTTATCATCGACTTATCATAAAATGTTGTTCTGTGCTTTTTTAAATTGACTAATGGTATATCCTTGTTAAAATTTCATCTATATGTTTGCTAGAGTACATTATAATTATTTAGATAATAACAATTTAAGTAAACTTATAAGTTGGTGTAGACTCCTCTATATCTATATATATCATATATCTCTATATAGATAGAGAGAGATATATAGATATATATATATATATATATAGATATATATATTATATATATATATATCTATATATATATACATATATATATATATATATATATATATATATATATATTCTCTCATTGTAGCATTGAAGAATGGGATTTAGTGATCAATAAAGTGATTTGAGAATCGCAAAATCTCTATTTGAATCTCAATAGAGATAAAAATACTAGGCAATTTCTTCTTAATTGAAATTCTCAATTTTTTTAGGCAATACATATATTGGAACCTAAACTTGGCTTCAAATTTTAACTTTCACCTCCAACTTTCATAGTGCACAAATAGACACTTTAACTATCCTACCTTTAAATAAATAAACACGCGATTTTTACAGACAAAGAGCGTGAAAGGCAAAAGCTTCGACGTGTATTAGTGAGCCACTTAATGACTGCCAACTAGTTGAATATTTTACACGTCGATTTTAAAACTAAAAAAAATCAAAATTAATTTTAATTTATGATTTTTTAGAGATTGGAGCTCATTGTTTGACAAATCTTAAAGGTTTGTTGCTGGCTTCTTGGTTGGGTTTTTGTGGTTGTTGGGTCTGTTTTCATGGGGTTTTGGAGGTCATTTGGTTGTTGTTTTGTGTCTGGTTTGAGTTGCTGGTTACAGCAGTTTCGTGATGATTCTCGCCGAAGACACCAGATCTGATGGGTTTGGGGTCGGCTATTTGGTGGATTTAGCGAGCTCGAAGTTCGTTCCCTTCATTGGTTTTGCTCCGGTGTGGAGGAAGAAGGAGAATTGCTGGGTAAAATGAATGGGGATTTTGGGTTGCCGGAAATTGGTCGGAACTCAAGATGGTGGAATTGTCATTTTAGCATTTTTTTTTACTGTTGTGGGCCTCAAAAATTACTCCTCACGCGTGCAAAATACGTGATTTTCATGTGTTTTGCCAGGTAGGAATTGCGTGTTTACTTATTAAAAGATAGGATAGTTAAAGTGCCTATTTGTGCACTATGAAAGTTGAAGGTCAAAGTTAAAATTTGAAATCAAGTTTCAGATCTAATATATGTATTATGCCTTTTTTAATATATAAAGTCATAGATTGGTAATGGCAAAATGAGGTATTCATCATTCTATCGGAAACAACCTACATGTCATTGAAAAATGCTAGATTCAATTTAAAAGCCACATTCAGTCATTCACCTTTTGTTATATAGCTTCATGAAACTCGTATTGTGGTCAGTGTAATAAATTAATTATTAGTAGGCTCTTATCTGTTTTTGCATGTTATTATTGTGTTTGTTTTATTTTATGAAACAAAGAAATATCCTTTCTTATTATTTTATTTGATACAAATTATGATACTAAATAAAGTTGATTTTTTTTTATTAGATAATCTTTCTCCATTTGCATTTGAGAAACATGCTGGAAAAGAGACTTTCAGATAGAAACATAGTATTTGGGTCTTTATTGATGGTTACAAAGTTCCACTGATAAAAACAACACTACTGAAATTCTACAACATGTCTCCAAAGAATGCCAAGAGACCACATAAATTTCTTCATCGTGATGAATTTGTTAAATGTACTAAGTGTAGCAAAAGACGTAGGTTTTATCGCCGCTCTAAGAAGGAATGCAGAAGCTACCATGATGCATTGGTGAATGCAAATTTTAAGTGCTCAAATATTCCTTTTGACAATTACGTTTTCTTTTCATGCTTAATTTCTTAAATAATCAGAATGTGAATCTTTTCTTATATTGGTCCTTCCTTGATTTCCATATTGTTCATGTTTAACAAAGGAGGATAAGGACTGATTGAAGAAGAGAAATGGAAAAGAGTCTTCTATTGATAAATTTAGACTGAAATGAAAATACATCATAGTTTAATTAAGATGTTGTAAAGTAATGTAAAAAAATTTGCTAAAAACTAAGTTATTGCTTGCTGAAATTGAGGAACTAATACTTAATAGTAGCTAACAGAGTTTTAAACAAACTAGGAAACAGAAAAAAACACAAGAAGATACTAGATGAGTGATATCATTCATTCAAATGTTGAAATGTTTTTAGCTCGTCATAATTTATTCAAGAAGTGATGTTTAGAATTTATCAATCCATTAATATTGTGATCTTTTCTTTTTTTTGTATTGTTGGTAACATGTTGTTTTTGTTGTTGTTTTACTTGTTTTTTAGATTTTCATGTTGTGATTCTGAAGAGCGAGCTAGCCGAAGGGCGTGTAAGGGATGTTTGCTTTCCCCAAAATGTGGAGGTTGCACTTCCTGTGTGTGCTTTGGATGTGAAGTGTGTTGCTTCTCAGACTGTGATTGTCAGACTTGCATTGACTTCAGAAAGAATACAAAAGCTTAAATCACCCTTTTGCTTGAGTATTTGTGTCATTTGAATGGACATGCTCTTCCAACATTTAATTCATTCGAACCCATGTATTTGTTTACAATATGTTTTTGTTAACATTCCTTTTTAGACATTTTACTCAAATTTGCAATTCACATTTCATAGTTAAAGGCCTTCTTTTGGCTTTAACAGTAATTTCTCCTATTTATTTGGTTTACATTAAATATATGATATACAAACAATATTTCCAGTGGAGATGAATATCCTATGGGTTTGTTTGATATGAAGATGTTTATATATTTTCTCACTAGTTAAAATGTTTAGAAAAACTATATATATATATAATTATATAATATATATATATATATATATCTATATATATATATCTATATATATCTATATATATCTATCTATATATCTCTCTATATCTATATCTCTATCTCTATATATATATATATATATATTATTTCTCGGAATGTGCATTGCAGTTTGTCCCCTAATTGATATTAAAAAAGTTAATTTATATAGCTAAGTTCATATCTAAGTCCTTTTATATGTAAGTTTAACATAAGAATATAACTCTGCACAAATATAACATGAAAATCTTGTGTTAGATTTTGGAGGTTTGATATTATAATTACTTCATGATTTTTTTTTTAATTATATCAAAGGAATTAATATATTTTAATTAAGAGAAAAGACATACATACACCATCAAAGTTGTTCCGTATTTGTATAAAGACACCTTAACTTTTAAAGTGTCCTATTACCCCACAGAACTAATTAATTTCTTTGTAAATGAGCCATTTTGACCCATTTTCTCGTCTATTTAGTGGCACGTGTTGCTCAACTCCCTATTCAACCTGACCCGACCCGACCCGACCCTATTCTTTAAAGAGAAGTCATCTTCTCCATTTCTTTTCTTCTCTGTTTTGCTTGCACCTTCAAGAAATTTTCGTTAATTTTTCTTCATTCGAATTTTTTTTTATTCAGCTATGGAGTTAGGTGACAACAAAATTTTGAATGTAGGATTGCTATTAGTTGCAACCCTTTTGGTAGCAAATCTCAGACCTAAATAACTCACACATTTATGCTAACTCAGAACAAAACTCATGCCTAACACTTTCTTGCACATTGCAAGAAAAGTTAATGCAGATCCAATTAACCATTTTCTTGTTCAT
Source organism: Solanum peruvianum (assembly GCA_027705065.1). Lineage (NCBI taxonomy): Eukaryota > Viridiplantae > Streptophyta > Magnoliopsida > Solanales > Solanaceae > Solanum > Solanum peruvianum. The sequence continues at coordinate 30,774,468 of JAKWJD010001760.1, read as the reverse complement.
CATGTTCCATTGGCCAAGTTGTGGCAGACAATCTTTTTCTCAGCCATTATGGCCAGTTGTGATGCTTAGACAAGAGCATCCATAGCTTGGAAGTGTTTACTTTGAATTTATTGAACAAGAAAATCACATTCTTCATTGATCCAGAAGTTTCTCGCCAATAGTGGTGTCTTATTTTCTTAGAGAAGATGATGAAGTGGTCAAACAAAGAGTATCAACATTGATTTTGCTATGGAAAAAACTATGAAATTGAAAAATTAGGGCTAACAATGATTATTTTGGGTTTAAATTTGGGGAAGATGACAAAAATTGATAAAATAATTAATAATAAAGAAAAATAATGACACATGGCACCTTTAAACTGGTCCATGGCAGTAAAAATAATGCATGACGCGCCTCAAGTGCGTGGTAACAACTCAGACTACGAAATGGGTTAAAATGGTCCATTTACAAAGAAATTAAATAGTTCTGTGGGGTGATAGGACATTTTAAAAGTTAAGGTGTCTTAATGCAAATACAGGACAACTTTGATGGTGTCTTTATGTCTTTTCTCTTTAATTAATAAACATAAGTTTAAATAATCAAAAAAGAAATTATTTATAAAAAAAAAGATATGTATAAAGAAAAATATTACAAAATGTTTGGGCGGTGTACCATTAAATTTGTAGAAAAAATTACAATTTCAAACGAAAAAAGAAGAAGAAGTAAATAAAGACATGACATTCACAATAAAAGACATGACATTAAAACATATAGACATATATTTTCATACTAATTGAACTACATTTATTGTAGACAAAACATATTATAGGTATAAAAAGCTATAATCATATAATAATAATAAAAAAGATAAATCGAAAAGAAAGCATGAATATGTTAAGAATAAAGATATACTATATTTCTTGAACTATATATTAAAAGATCTATATATATATATATATAAACAAATTAAATATGAATTCTAAAACAATATTATTCAGTGTATCATTTAGTCATTTTTTACTATGTATTTTATTTTATTTTATTTTACTTTTGAACTTATTTTGTATCTCTCTTTAACAGTTAAGTACATGAATTTTTTAAACATTTGAGATTATATATAAAAAAGAAAAAGTACAAATATTTTGTTTTAAAAAGATAAATGATTATCAAACAACGAAGAAGACATAATTATTATTCTATAGGATTTAACATGTTTACCCTCAAAACATTAATAATAAACACAAAATGTGATTAGCTTTACTATATATATCCTAAAGATAGAAGAAAGGATGAGTACAAAAATACAGTAATCAATTACAAAGTTATATTTAAAAATCAAAATGATGGAAATATGGAAAATAAAAATTCACTTACAACTTCATATTGCAGTATATTCATCTTGTAACTATCATAATTTACATATTTCTTGACCAAAAAAAAGATGAATATGCATGAAATTTTAAAGAATATGAATAAATAAAATAGTAAGTATTCTTATAATTACAAACTGGTAATGAAAATTTTAAAACTGATATAGACTAACCTATTGTAGAATGCAAGATGGACACTAACTTGAATAAAAGAAGGAATATAAATAATGTGGTGTGAGTGTGTTTGATACACTCTTCATTACCCCATCTTATCTTACAAATTAAAATTGAAAGGTTATTAGACTCTTTATCACCCACATTTAGTTAGTACATGAATATATGATGCATTAAGATCTTGTTTGATGCATGAATTTAAATAGGGAAAAAGGTCTGATATATCCCTCAACTTTGTCATTTAGAGCTGATATACCCCTTGTTATGAAAGTGGCTCATATATACCCCCCTACTTGTAAACAAATGGCTCACATATACCCTCCTCTAACGGAAATGAAAAAAAAAATAATTTTAATCTAAATTTTTATTATTTTTTCTAAAAATATAATCCTATATGAGTAAATTTAATCTTCGTCAAACATATTTTTTTTGACTTTTTTTTATTTCAATGACTAATATATAATTATTATTTTGATAATCAAATTTATTTATGTTTCACTAATATTCTTGTAAAACTTATTGTAGACAACCAATTTTTTTCTTCGAATACGAAATTAAATTACAATACATACAAAAAAATAGTTTAATTTTTTTTTCTTTAAACTAAGGAATGTAAGAAAAAACTAAAATAAGAATAAGAAACTCAAATAATTATAATGAAAGAAGTCAAAAAATAATTTATGTATGAAAAAAATTAAAATATACCTTGAATTTTGATAAAAGAATCATATATACCCCTAAATAATTTTTTAAAAAAATTAGAAGTAATAAATATAAATTTAAAACCAATTTTTTAACTTCCGTTAAATGAAGGGTATATGTGAGCCATTTTATAACGGCAGGGGTATATGTGAACCATTTGTATAACGGTAAGGGCATATATGAGCCACTTTTATAACGAGGGTATATCAGCTCCAAATGACAAAGTTGAGGGGTATATCAGACCCTTTTCCCATTTAAATATAACTATTACTTAGTATTTGATTAACTTTTTTTTTTGGTAATTAATGTAAACTATTACCCTAACCAACCAAAAAACAATTACAAATAAAGAGCACCTTCTCCTGATAACAGGTATAGGTCTCCAACAAAAAAACAAGAAACTAATTACAAAGTAAGTGCTGAATGAAACAACTACATCGCTGAGCTTTTTTTGAATTACTAAGGAAATGTATTCTCTCTGTTATCTCATTCTTTATCTGTATGATTGCATCTTTTGTATTTACCGTCTTTCCTTTATACTTCTTCCAATTACTGTACGCCAAGTGTGATAAAGGACCGCTCCACTGATTGCCGCAATAATTTCCTTCTGAAATTGCTTCCAATGCTTCACTTTATTCTATCAAGAATCTGTTTGATTAATTAAATAGATATTAATATTAATTTATTTTAGGGATAATATAAGCGTAAAATGGTAATTTAACTTTGAGGTTAGAAGCTCTTCACATATTTATTTATATATATATATATATATATATAACAGACAAGGGTAAAAAATACCCATGAACTATTCAAAATAACTCAAATATACCGATGAACTATTCAAAATAACTCAAATATACCCTTAAACTATATTTCGGCTCAAAATATCCTTCCCCTCAAACTATAGGGTCAAAAATACCCTTCCCTTAGAACTTATGTATTTTGTGAAATCGTTCTAAGGAAATGGAGAAATGAAGAAAAGAGGTTTTATGTTTTTCAGTGAAATAGTTTCTAAATTCTACGGAAAACGGAGAAAATTGGAGGAAATTAGGGATAAGTTTATTAGTCTGCGTGGCATGACTAGAATTCTATTGGCTCATGTGGCATGCCATGTGACATCCACATAGAATCTAAGTGACATTTAACCGATTCTATTAATTAGAAGGGTACTTTTGACCCAATAGTTTGATGGTAAGGGTATATTTGAGCTATTTCTGATAGTTCGAGGATATTTTTGACCCTTTTCCGTATATGTAATGAAAATGAGTTTCTTACTGTAATGATCCTGAAGGTCTTGTGATTTTTGCTTCTTTTCCCTTGGTGAGGTCTATTATGAGTTTTGGTGATTTCTCTAGCTCTATAAGGTGATTTGTAGTTAGAAGCACCGTTTCCGAGGCATTAAGAGGTGTTTTGGACCTAGGATTTGATCCCTTGTGTTTCTAAAGTTTTAAGTTGACCACGATCAAAACATGGTCATGTCAACTCCATAATAGTTTTTATGGCGATTAAGTCTAACACAAAACACAGGGAAGAAACATGTCTCAACATGATCAAGTTCCTTGTTCTTGTAGTCGTACATTGCCACCTGACGCCGCTCTCTTGAATCGACTACAACACCTCATGCGTCCAGTTGATTATAATTTCATGTCTCATATTAAGTCAGAACATTCAGATATTGGTGAAATTGTTGATGAAATTGAATAAGAAGCAGAGGAGTTATCGGATGAAGATATTATGGAAGAAGACGAGGAAGAGGAAGAGGAAGAGGAAGAGGAGGAATTAAGAAGAAATCGTGAATGAGTTACAAATAGGAATGGAGTATGATATACATCTGCTTGATCAAGGCAATCAGCAAACAAGTGGAAGGAGGACTAGGACAGCTCGAATAAAAGTGAATACTAACTACATTCGTTACAATATTCAAGTGCCTCAATCCATTCTTGATCACACCTATACTGATGAAATTGAAGACGAAGAAGAAGAGGTGGTGGAGGAAGAAGATACTAATGAGTCTGTGGATCAAGATATGTCTGAGTATTTCGAAAGAAGTATATTTTATGTTACTTGTATTATGGACATAGACGCCAACAAAGATGCTGATGCTGATGAGGAACAAGAAGCATGTGCTATCAGCTTGCTTGAATATAAAGATGAAGATAACATTGGCACACTTCAATGTGTCCATGAATTTCATGCTGAATGCATCAACAAATGGTTGCAGAGGAAAAAAATCAAGTCCTTTTTGTAGAGCTTCAGTTTTGCCCACAAACACATGACTGACTGTCTATATTATTCTGTAATGATTCATATTGCAATCACAATTCAGTTTTTTAGTCTTCTACCTGATTCTGTATTGTAGTTTTCGGGCATGCTGTTTATAATGGACATCTATTACACCATCGATTGAGTTATGTGGACACGTTTTGGCCTTGTCACCTGTTTATTCCATCCATATTGTTCAAAAAGAAGGGCAGTAATAAGCCAAACAGTCAATACCCTTGTATTCTAAACTTTGAAATCATGTGTAAAAATTAACACAAACACAGAGATAGTGGGCACTATTATCTTCTGTAACATGAGAAATTAAAAATATTCCTCAATTAACAATTAATCAAACAATCAATTACAAGGTAGTATAAAATGTGTTTATAGTAACATGACGAGTGGCAGTAATTATAAACTCAAAAGTTCACTACTGTAGCCTAGATCGTCCTATTTGATCTTTTGTTTGAGGAAAACAACGTGAAAGACATCAAACTATATGATTATTTCGTTTAGTAGGCATGAATGTTCAAGTTGATATGACACTCAAGAGTTAAGCAAAGTTAAAATTTCTCTTAGCTTAGAACTCATATAGGAAAGACACTGGCAACGCTTCAACACCAAAGCAGATGACAATGTATGATACTTTAGACAACCAAATTAAGACTAGTTGTTTTTTATAAGTAATAATCTTAAGCCTACTGTTTTTCTTTTTAGCTTTCCGATGTCACTCATTTCTAGATCAGTTAAACCCTGGAACACACATAACTTAAAGCCTTCTTCGATGGGTATCATTGGAGGACGCGATGACATCCAGTAAAATTAAATTTGAGAAGGAGAGCCAAGACAGAGCTTGAACTCCTTTTCTAGTCTTGTCCTACAGTTCACTTGTGAAGTGCTCTCTGTAATGAACCCAATAACTAGACCAATTCAATTCAAACTCAAACAACCAATAGATATATTTCACTAACTCGTAATTACAAGTACAAAGGACTAAAGAACTAAAAGGGAAATTGAGAAACACAAGTAGAAGAAAGGGATGAGAAGCAGAATTCAGAGAAAAGGAATGAGAGGACTAGACATTTTTCTCAACAATTTGCACAAGTCTAATTTTCCTTCACAAGTATTTATCAACCCGGATCTAAACATCAGTGGCGTAGCCACACAAGTGTAAGGGTGTCCAATTGGACACCCTTCGTCGGAATATTATACAGTATATACAAATAAAATGATAAATTATGTGACTAAATAATATATTTTGGACACCCTTGACACAACAATATGATGTAGTTTGGTGGTTTCAGGCGCCTTGAAAGAGTAAAGATACACAAATTTAAAGTGTTTGTGTGTTCGAATTTCAGTAGTAGCAAAATTTTTTTTCACTTTTTAAGAACAGCAGATTTACTTTAGCACTTGGACACCCTTTGTAAAAATCGTTGCTCCGCCACTGTCAAACATAGTCCCTTGATCCAGTGTTGGGCTACTTCACCCATACTGGTCCTGGCCCATCCATAACACTCCCAGTGACAATTGGGAGGGATAGCTTATTCAGGACGAGAAATAACGGAAAAAGTCTTCGGACTTTTGCAGTGGAACTTGCGTAAAAAGAGCATATAGGCCAGTGATAACAGTAAATGATCCATGATTGCTTCAACAAATTTTCTTGAAACGTAACAAGATTGTAATGATGTGTCCATTTTGTACGTTCTAACTGCAACGCATCTCGTCCGAAGCAACACAAAATACAGAGTTTCTTGTACCTCTAAGGAATATAGTAAGTAAACAAGAGCCAGGATTAAATGAAAATGCTAACCCGCATTGGTCAGGAGTAAACGAATACTACAAAATTAAGATAAGTGAAGCACGACCAAGTCTACTAAAGTGATCAGTTATAACTTTGTTCTATAAGTTGGGCATATGTGCAAGTTGAAAACATCTCCTCCGAGCATTAGGTTATCCCAAGTCCAATTTGCATTTTAAACATGACAAGGTCACTCTACTCACCCTTAACTCATTGAAACATTTAATCAAACCAAGGAATAGAGGTTGAAGAACTACATTGAATTTAACAGCTCAAGAGTACCTTCAAATTGGCCATTCAAATTGCAATCATTGTATGATATTATTCGAAATACTCGTCCTTTTTTCATTTTTTAGAAGATCTTTATTGAAATGCTCTTCCTTTCAAATTATTTTGATTTGTAGATATCCCAAATTTTATTTGGAAAGCTAATGAAAAGGTTAACGTGTGTTTTATTAAAATCATATTTTTAGGGAAAATGCACAAGTAGCCTTAGGCTATGACCGAAATCTCAAAGACAAATCTTAACTATTCTAAGGTATTACCCCTGAACTTATTTTTTTTTTTGTAATTTGACGATGGCAATAAGCACACAACAAGCATATACAAGGAATTCATTTTAAGTGTCTAATTTCAAATCTTTTGATTTAAGAGGCTTCTTTTGGAGTTGGCCACATTGCTAATATATATAGTAGGATTCTTTCAATGCAATTCCGGAGATAATTTTCACCAGTTTTTATATACACTCGAATACGTTGTTATGCACTCGTAATAATGAAAGCAATCGATTCCACAAGGCATACACACACAATGTTTCTAATGCAAAGAAATTCTCAATCCACAAACTTCACTATACGACTTTTATAACCAGTGATACGAATCTAGTATTTTCCACTTTAGAAACATCCAAGGAATGGTTTCTTTGGAGAACTTCTAGTGGCCTGACATTTTGCTGCCATCTGCTCAGCGGTAAGAAGATATCTCCACGTTTAGCTCAAGTTATCGCTCTTTTTTCTACTGCTGACTTGTGGACTAGAGCAATCTTGTTTTTCAGTTTCTCAATGTACTCTGCCTTCTTTTTCAACAATTGCTCCTGCTCACCCACAAGACCCATAAGGTTAAAGAAACCACAAATATGAACTTAGCTAGGAAGCTAAAATGCAACCACAAATATGGTTATTAAAGACAAGGATATGGTTTTTGATGCATCAACACATATGGCTTGTATTAACTTATATCAAACAGAACCATCAAATAAAATGGAGAGTGAACAACTACAGATAAAATTAGAGGAGTACCACAACTGAAAAATGTTTGACAACAACAGAAAGAGAGCCGGGCACATGTTGTACAAACAAAATCAACTTATTTGGTTGAAGTTTGCACAAAAGGCATATGAAAATACATATTTTTATGATATTCATAACCTCCAAATATTTAATCTAAAACTTTATGATAACTTTCGATATTCCTTCTTTTTATGTCGTGATCTTTTTTGTTTCATGAAATCCTTATCCAAGGTTAGCATTTTTATTCTATAGTTAAAGTAAATGGTTGGATATCGGAAAAGTAGTTCATAAGAATTCAGAAAATTCTATAATAATTTTGTATTAATTTTCCCATCTATATTATTATTAATTAAAGACATAAGAAGGATGTATAGACTATATCTTTTCTTCTCTTTTTGTTTTGAGTGTCTGTCTTTTTTCAATTAAACTTCTTGATTTAATTTTCTTTGAATGTTTTATTATCATAAGTCTATACTCTCATTAATTTGGGCTTAAATTAGCCATTGTGACTTTATTAAAAGCTTACTAACTATAAACAAAAACTCTAAAGTTACAGTTTGTTGCTTAAAAAGAATTAGTTGAAACATCAAAATACACCCTATATTTGGTGTTTTTTTGTCATATTATTAAATATTTTTTCGTCGTTGTTACATTTTATTACTTATTATATAAATGTTTACATAGAAATTTAGTCATTTTAACATATTGATGAAAATTTAGATGGAACGCGTGCGAAACACGTGTCCAAAACTAGTTAAGTGAATGAATTTGCATTTAATTTATTTAACCAAAAACTAGTTAAGTGAATGAATTTACATTCTAATTTATTTAACTAATCGACAAATAAAAATTAATTGTATTTTCCTCTTTAACAACTAATAATACATTATGAGTTCACACTGTTATCGTTTTTCCTAAAACCTCCACTTTAGTAATTACAAGTGTCATAAAATATGTTAATGACAAGTTTTAGTTTGTTTTATGGTATAACTTCTTTTTATCGCATGAATCACCATATTATGACAATCTAAAACAATTAATTAACTACATGGTATTGTACATCCTTTACATATATAAATACACTACTCTATAGGAACGTGCGTTGTACGTTTAATCTAAACGATAATATATTCATTCATCTTTTACACAATCAATACAATTTAAAAAATTCATAAATTGATATTTACAACATAAAATATATGTTGTAAAGAAATAAGAAATTCTTACCAAATAAATATAATGAATCATTGAAGTTATCACATATAGTTGTAGTTATTAAAAAAACACCATCTTGAAAGAACGAAGAACAACTTTGGATTTTTAGTTTGTTTGAATACTTCCTTACTGGGACAAGCATTTCAATCTAGGGTGTTTCTCCTTTCTATTTTTTGGGTGGTAATTACTCATTTTCAATTGAGGCAAATCCCTCACCTTTTCTATATGTGTAACGACCTGTTTAGTCGTTTTGAGCAGCAGATTTTATTTCTGAAAAACTGGCTGAAACGACGGACCCCACGACGGACCGTCACATGCACGACGGACCGTCGCAGGGTCTCGTTTCAGAACACTTAGAAATTCTGAAATTGGGTACTGAAAATCGACTCTCTGAACTTCGTAACGGAATGGCAGGACGGACCGTCACAGGTGTGACGGACCGTCACACGACTTTTACAAAAATCAAGTCTCTGTATCGTGTGACGGACAGCAGGACGGACCGTCGCAGGCACGACGGCCCGTCACAGGGTGCGCAATCCCAGTTGGAGTCGGATTTCTTTACACGTTTTAAGGGACGTTTTGGACTATTCCTACTTTAAATATAAAGTTAGAGGGTTAAGGATTATAATTCTAATTACTTGGGGGTTAAAGAGGTAACCTTAAGTTAATTGGGGTCATTATTGCCATCTTTCTTTCTTAGTTATATGTTAATTAGGGTAAAAGAAAGGGGGTTTGAATAAGAAAATAGAAAGAAACAGAAGAGAGAGGGGGAAACGTACGATCGAAAGGAAGAACACAAAGCTTGGGAAATTGCTTGTTTGAATTCAATTCTTCGGTGGAGGTAGGTTATGGTTTTCATGCTATTCGTAGTAGATCTCTTAATAGCGAATGATATGTATTGGTAGTTTTGTAAACCTGTCTATGTGCTTAAATGTATGCTTGCATGAATATGATTATGTGGGTTTTGACAAAAACAAGCATGATGAAAACAATTGAATCCCAAATCTTGAAAGAAACTTTACTCTACGTTGTTAATGATGATGCCTTGATATAAACGAAGGCTTGATGAACTAAAGTAATGGGATTGATGATGCCTTGGTATAGAGAAGGCTTGATGAACTGATAGAATGAGGTAGTGGACGGAGTGTCACTTTCCGACACAAGCAATTAGTGGATCGGAGTGTCACGTTCCGACACATAGTATAGTTTTTGGGGACGGGTCACGAACCGACACGTAAGAATTAGGGCATCGTAGTGTCACGTACCGACACATATAGGGGATCGGAGTGTCACGTACCGACACATATAGGGGATCGGAGTGTCACGTTCCGACACATAGTATTAGTGGGACGGGTGTCACGAACCGACACGTAGAATTAGGGGATCGGAGTGTCACGTACCGACACATATAGGGGATCGGAGTGTCACGTTCCGACACATAGTATTAGTGGGACGGGTGTCACGAACCGACACGTAGAATTAGGGGATCGGAGTGTCACGTACCGACACATAGTAGTAGAGGATCGGAGTGTCACGTACCGGCACAAGAGGAAGAAAGATAATGAATCCTGAAAGACGATAATTTACTCAGCATAATGAACTTAATCCCCAAATGAGTATGGTATTGAGGCTTGAGTCCTAATGTGTGAACTTGGCGGTACTTATTAATGATTTAATACTTGTTGTTGCTACATGTTGAGTATTGTAGTTGATTTACATTATTATTGATATATACTGTTCCCTATTTTGAGTTGGCCGATGATATCTACTCAGTACCCGTGCTTTGTTCTGACCCCTACTTTTATGTTTTCTTCTTTGTTATTTGTGGAATGCAGCAAACGTTCCGTCATCTTCAACTCAGCAGTAATTCTAGCAAGTCTTCACTACATCGGAAATTCAGGGTGAGCTAATGCGTCTAGCTTGGACTGGATCTTGTTCTTCAAGTCTTGATGCCTTGAACTTCCGGCATGGACTAGCTTTCATGTATTTTTAGCTTCTTAGACATTGTTAGTTTAGTAATTTGATCATAGATGTTCTTGTGATGATGACTTCTAGATTTTGGGGATAATAATAGTTATTGGTTTGATTTTATATTAAGAGTTAAGTCTTCCGCATTACTTTCTGTTGATATATGTTAAAATGATAAGGGTTAGATTGGTTGGTTCGCTCACATAGGAGGGTAAATGTGGGTGCCAGTCGCGGCTCAGTTTTTGGGTCGTGACAAACTTGGTATCAGAGCATTAGGTTCGTTGGTCTCATCACACAAAACGAGTCTAGTAGCGTCTTAGGAACGGTAGGGGACGCCTTTACTTTTCTTTGAGAGCTATAAACTTTAGGAAAATTCCATTCTTTCCTTTCTTTCTTTCGTGCTATTACTTGAATCCAATTGTATCTAGGTGATACAAATTGGTATCTGACCATCTTCACTCTCTTTCGCAGATGGTTAGAACTAGAGCAACGACCGCACCAACACCAACACACCGGCAAGACAAGAAACGTCTGAGCCAGCCACTGGGGCTGTGGCTCGAGTGGAACAGCGGCAAGAGGGCGTGGTAGAGGTCGTGGAGGAACGTCCTCTAGAGGATGAGGACGAGCACCTAGCCCATCTGATGCTAGGGCAGTGACTCCTCCACCGCCTGAGGAAGTAGTAAGAGAGGGGGAGGAGGGGGAGAATGAACAAGTGCAGAATGAGGAAATGCCACCCCGACCTACCCCAGAGATGATCAATCAGGTTCTGGCTTATCTTAGCGGGTTATCTGATCAGGGCCAGACACCCCCAGTGTTTTCTGCACCAGCCCCTCAGGTTCAGAGGTACAACATGCGGCTACTATGGCTCCCCGCATGGATGCCTCATTGGAGATAGGCACGTTTCCTCGTCTGACTACTGGGCCTATAATGACAAATGATCAGCATGAACTTTTCAGTAAGTTCTTGAAATTGAAACCCCAGTCTTCAGGGTGCCGAATCTGAGGATGCTTACGATTTTCTGGTTGACTGTCATGAGCCTACTACACAAGATGGGTATATAGAACGGTTTGGTGTTGACTTCGTGAGTTATCAGTTTCAAGGGAACGCCAAGATGTGGTGGCGATCACATGTTGAGTGTCAACCGATAGAGGCAACACCTATGACTTGGGCCTCATTTTCCAGCTTGTTTATGGAGAAGTACATCCCACGGACCTTGAGGGATAGGAAAAGAGATGAATTCTTGATCCTAGAGCAAGGTAAGATGTCGGTTAATTCATATAAGGCTAAGTTTCGTGCTTTATCAAGGTATGCCACTCAACTCTGTTTCAGTCCACAAGAGCGGATTCGCCGGTTTGTGAAGGGGTTGAGGTCAGAGTTGCGGATTTCGGCCTTACATAGCGGCAACGACAAAATCCTTCCAAGAGGTGGTAGACTTTGATAGAGGTGAAAGGAGAGTGAAGACAGACAACTTCACCACGACATCGACATCGAAAAGGTTTCGAAAGGGAGGTGAGTTCAATGGTTCTTATACTAGAGGACAGGGTTCTGGAGGTTACTCAGTTCTACCAATTCAGTCTTCATACAGACTGTAGTTGGGGGTCCACCTCAGCCGGTCAACACTTCTCTGACGAGAGAGACCTATGCCTGACTCCAGAGAGTGTTATGGATGTGGGGAGATTGGACATTTAGGAGGAATTGTCCAACACAGAGTTACAGACCCTCAATAGCTAGAGGTAGAGGTGGTCATGGTAGAGGCCGTTTTCTGGAGGACGTGGTGTCGAGGTAATGGTGTTCACCAAAACGGCAGAGGTGATGGGCAAACTGGAGCCACTACATCACAACATGGTAGGGGCAACAGACAAACAAATGAATAAGGGCCCATTGTTATGTTTTCCCTGGGAGATCGGAGGCGGAGACATCTGATGCTGTCATCACAGGTAATCTTCTGGTTTGTGATTGCATGGCTTCTGTATTGTTTGATCCTGGATCCACATTTTCTTATGAATCTTCCTCATTTGCTAACGGTCTAAATTTACATTGTGAATTACTTGATATGCCCATTCGTGTTTCTACTCCGGTGGGAGAGTCTTGTGGTAGTTGAAAAGGTATATAGGTATTGTTTGGTGAACTTTGTGGGGAGCAACACTTATGTAGATTTGGTCATCTTAGAAATGGTTGATTTTGATGTAATTCGGGTATGACTTGGCTTTCTCCGCAATTTGCGATCTTGGATTGTAATGCTAAAACGGTGAAGTAGCCAAGCCTGGGACAGATCCGTTAGTGGGAGGGGTGGGGTGACTACACTTCCAATCCGGTGCGTATCATCTCCTTTCTTCGTGCTAAGAAAATGGTTAGTAAGGGTGTTTAGCTTTCTTGCGCACTCAAGGATGACACTACCCAAGTACCTTCGATCGAGTCGGGTTTTGGTAGTCCGCGAGTTTTTGGATGTGTTCCCGCAGATCTTCCTGGTATGCACCGGATAGGGATATTGACTTCTGTATTGATCTTGAACCGGGACTCGCCCCATTTCTATACCCCTTATAGAATGGCTCCCGCGGAGGAGTTAAGAGAATTAAAGGCTCAACTTCAAGAGTTGTTGAACAAAGGCTTCATTAGACCAAGTGCATTCCTTGGGGTGCTCCGGTTTTGTTTGTGAAGAAGAAGGATGGGAGTTTTCGGATGTGCATAGACTACCGGCAGTTGAAACAAGGTAACTATTAAGAACAAGTATCCTCTTCCTCGCATTGATGACTTGTTCGATCAATTACAAGGTGCTTGTGTCTTCTCTAAGATCGACTTGAGATCCGGTTATCATCAATTGAAAATACGGGCAACGGATGTGCCAAAGATTGCTTTCCGAACTAGGTATGGGCATTATGAATTCGTAGTGATGTCCTTTGGTCTTACAAATGCCCTGCGCGTTCATGAGTTTGATGAACGGGTTTAAGCCATATTTGGATCTCTTTGTGATCGTATTTATTGATGATATACTGATATACTCTAAAAGCAAGAAGGAACATGAGGAGCATTTGAGAATGGTATTGGAAATGTTGAGGGAGAAAAAGCTTTATGCAAATTCTCTAAGTGTGAGTTTTGGCTAGATGCAGTGTCCTTCTTGGGGCAGTGGTTTCTAAGGAAGGAGTGATGGTAGATCCATCTAAGATTGAGACAGTGTGAAGAATTGGGTGGAGACCCTAATGTGTCAGAAATAAGAAGCTTTGTGGGTTAGCTAGCTACTACCGCCGATTTGTCAAGGGATTCTCTTCTATTGCTTCCCAGCTGACGAACTTGACTAAGCAAATGTTCCATTTGTATGGTCGGAGAGTTGTGAGGAAATCTTTCAGAAGCTCAAGACTTGTTGACTACTGCACCATCTCACCTTGCCAGTGGAAGGTAAGAATTCATTGTCTATTGTGATGCATCCTATTCGGGTTTGGGTGCAGTGCTAATGCAAGAAAAGAATGTGATTGCTTATGCTTCAAGACAATTAAAAGTGCATGAACGTAACTATCCAACTCATGACTTGGAATTGGCCGCGGTAGTATTTGCATTGAAGCAATGGAGGCACTATTTATATGGGGTTAAGTGTGAGGTCTATACGGATCATCGTAGCCTACAGTATGTCTTTACTCAGAAAGATTTGAACTTGAGACAAAGGAGATGGATGGAACTATTGAAGGACTACGATATCACTATCTTGTATCATCCAGGGAAGGCGAATGTTGTGGCAGATGCGTTAAGTAGAAAGGCGGGGAGCATGGGAAGTCTAGCTCATTTGCAAGCTTCTAGACGCCCATTGTCTAGAGAGGTTCATACTCTGGCGAACGACTTGATGAGGATAGAAATAAATGAGAAGGGAGGGTTGTTGGCTAGTGTGGAGTCAAGATCTTCTTTTCTTGACAAGATTAAGGGAAAACAGTTTGATGATGAGAAACTAAGGCGAATCCAAGATAAAGTATTGCGAGGAGAGGCTAAAGAAGCGACAATCGATGAGGAAGGTGTTTTGAGAATCAAGGGAAGGTATGTGTACCCGCGAGTGATGATTTGATCAAACACTATTCTGACAGAGGCTCATAGTTCAAGGTATTCTATACATCCGGGTGCAACCAAGATGTATCGTGACCTAAAGCAACACTTTTGGTGGAGTAGAATGAAGCGTGATATTGTCGACTTTATTGCCAAGTGTCCAAGCTGTCAACAAGTAAAGTATGAACACCAAAGGCCCGGAGGAACACTTCAGAGAATGCCCCTTCCGGAATGGAATGGAGAGAATCTCAATGGACTTCGTGTTGGTTTCTCCAAAGACAATGGGTAAGTATGACTCTATTGGGTGATTGTTGATAGGTTAACTAAGTCTGCTCATTTCATTCCGTCAAGGGGACTTATAATGCAGGAAAAAGTTAGCAAAAATCTATATCTCGGAGGTGGTTCGGTTGCATGGAGTCCCACTCTCAATCATATCAGAAAGAGGTACGCACTTTACTTCTAAGTTTTGGAAAACATTGCATGCGGAATTGGGTACTAGGTTGGACCTTAGTACTGCGTTCCATCCCCAGACCAGAAGGGTCATCTGAGAGAAACGATTCAAGTGTTGGAGGATATGCTTCGTGCATGTGTGATAGAATTATTTTGGTGGTCATTGGGATAACTTCTTACCCTTAACCGAATTTTCATACAATAATAGCTATCACTCAAGCATTGATATGGCCCCATTTGAAGCATTGTATGGTAGGAGATGTAGATCTCCTATTGGTTGGTTTGATGCATTCGAGGTTAGACCTTGGGTACTCATCTTTTGAGGGATTCATTAGAGAAAGTGAAGTCTGTTCAAGAAAAGCTTCTAAGCGGCGCCAAGTAGGCGAAAAGAATATGCAGATCGAAAGGTTAGGGACTTAGAGTTCATGGAGGGTGAACAAGTCTTGTTGAAAGTTTCGCCAATGAAAGGGGTGATGCGGTTTGGTAAAAGAGGCAAGCTAAGCCCAAGGTACATTGGTCCCTTTGAAGTACTTAAGCGAGTAGGGGAGGTGGCTTATGAGTTAGCCTTGCCTCCAGGGCTGTCCGGAGTGCATCCGGTATTTCATGTGTCCATGTTGAAAGATACCATGGAGATGGGAACTACATTATCCGTTGGGATTCAGTTTTGCTTGATGAGAATCTGTCTTATGAGGAGGAGCCTGTTGCTATCTTAGATAGGAAGTCCGCAAGTTGAGGTCGAGGGAGATTGCTCCATCAAGGTGCAATGGAAGAATCGACCGGTTGAAGAAGCCACTTGGGAGAAGGAGGCAGATATGCAAGAAAGATACCCACATCTGTTTAAAGATTCAGGTACTCCTTCTCACCCCTATTTTACTTCTTGTGATCGTCGAGGACGAACAATGGGTAATTGGTATCTATTGTAACGACCTGTTTAGTCGTTTTGAGCAGCAGATTTTATTTCTAAAAAACTGGCTGAAACGACGGACACCCACGACCGGACCGTCACATGCACGATGGACCGTCGCAGGGTCTCGTTTTCAGAACACTTAGATTCTGAAATTGGGGATTGGGTAGAAATCGACTCTCTGAACTTCGTAACGAAATGGCACAGGACGGACCGTCCACAGGACTTTTACAAAAATCAAGTCTCTGTATCGTGTGACGGACAGCAGGACGGACCGTCGCAGGCACGACAGCCCATCACAGCAGGTGCGCAATCCCAGTTGGAGTCGGATTTCTTTACACGTTTTAAGGGACGTTTTGGACTATTCCTACTTTAAATATAAGTTAGAGGGTTAAGGAATAATTCTAATTACTTGGGGGTTAAAAGAGGTAACCTTAAGTTATTAGGGGGTCATTATTGCCATCTTTCTTTCTTAGTTATATGTTAATTAGGGTAAAAGAAAGAGGGTTTGAATAAGAAAATAGAAGCCAAGAAGAAGAGAGGGGGAAACGTACGATCGAAGAGGAAGAACACAAAGCTTGGGAAATTGCTTGTTTGAATTCAATTCTTCGGTGGAGGTAGGTTATGGTTTCCATGCTATTCGTAGTAGACTCTTAATAGCGAATGATATGTATTGGTAGTTTTGTAAACCTGTCTATGTGCTTAATTGTATGCTTGCATGAATATGATTATGTGATTTTGACAAAAACAAGCATGACGAAAACAATTGAATCCCAAATCTTGAAAGAAACTTTACTCTACGTTGTTAATGATGATGCCTTGATATAAACGAAGGCTTGATGAATTAAAGTAATGGGATTGATGATGGCCTTGGTATAGAGAGGCTTGATGAACTGATAGAATGAGGTAGTGGATCGGAGTGTCACGTTCTGACACATAGCATTAGTGGATCGAGTGTCACGTTCCGACACATAGTATTAGTGGACGGGTGTCACGAATCGACACGTAGAATTAGGGGATCGGAGTGTCCACGTACCGACACATATAGGGGATCGGAGTGTCACGTTACCGACACATATAGGGGATCGGAGTGTCACGTTCCGACACATAGTATTAGTGGGACGGGTGTCACGAACCGACACGTAGAATTAGGGGATCGAGTGTCACGTACCGACACATATAGGGGATCGGAGTGTCACGTTCTGACACATAGTATTAGTGGGACGGGTGTCACGAACCGACACGTAGAATTAGGGGATCGGAGTGTCACGTACCGACACATAGTAGTAGAGGATCGGAGTGTCACGTACCGGCACAAGATGAAGGAAGATAATGAATCCTGAAAGACGATAATTTACTCAGCATAATGAACTTAATCCCCAAATGAGTATGGTATTGAGGCTTGAGTCCTCATGTGTGAACTTGGCGGTACTTATTAATGATTTAATACTTGTTGTTGCTACATGTTGAGTATTGTAGTTGATTACATTATTATTGATATATACTGTTCCCTATTTGAGTTGGCCGATGATATCTACTTAGTACCCGTGCTTTGTACTGACCCCTACTTTTATGTTTTCTTCTTTGTTATTTGTGGAATGCAGCAAACGTTCCGTCATCTTCAACTCAGCAGTAATTCTAGCCAGTCTTCACTACATCGGAAATTCAGGGTGAGCTAATGCGTCTAGCTTGGACTGGATCTTCTTCTTCAAGTCTTGATGCCTTGAACTTCCGGCATGGACTAGCTTTCATGTATTTTTAGCTTCTTAGACATTATTAGTTTAGTAATTTGATCATAGATGTTCTTGTGATGATGACTTCCAGATTTTGGGGATAATAATAGTTATTGGTTTGATTTTATTAATGAGTTAAGTCTTCCGCATTACTTTCTGTTGATATATGTTAAAATGATAAGGGTTAGATTGGTTGGTTCGCTCACATAGGAGGGTAAATGTGGGTGCCAGTCGCGGCTCGGTTTTGGGTCGTGACAATATGAGGAGTTGTTAGTTTATGTGAAAAACTTTCTTACAAGGCAAGCGGTCCTAACCAGTGTATGCGTTTCTACATTCTCTTTTAGGAAAACGATTTATTGGTGTTACTTTACTTGAAAACATAGAAATCACTTCCGACAATAATGTTTCTCCATTAAGGGAGGGAGGCAATTTATTCGTCTGGTCGATAATTCACCTTCCTTATAGGAGGAAAAAGAACTTTGAATTCCTACTTTATTTAAAAACTTCCTAAACATTGGAAAGTGCTCCCGGCCAAATTGTTTATAAAATTTCTTTTAAGGGTTGGGATTCATTTATGTTTAATTAGCTAATCACCTTGCTTAAAGCAATATTGATCATAGTGTTTCTCTTTTCTCGAGCTCAAATCAGAAATATTTGATTGAAAAATTAGAGATTACATCCAATTTAAACACTGAACTTCATACATACATCTATTTCAAAAGCTCATAATAATAGCTAAAGATACAACACCACAATGAGTTTATTAGAAATGCAAATGAAATTAGAAACAACAATAATCTTCGTGAAGGAGAATATATATCGAAAGAGATATGAGGAGTTAGGCATGTCTAAAAAGAAGTCTTCTAGTTCTTCTCCCCACCTCATGTTTTTTATTTTTTCATGTATTTTTTGCCTATCATAGATGGAATAATAGTTTTTTGATTATCAGTTGAATGACAATATCTTTCATTTTTCAATGGTTATCACCTATTTCTTAAATAGTAGTAAAAATGTCTGTTTAAATTCTATATTTTTCAGTTCTAAAATAGTCTTTAATATATAGATAGATGTAAAGAAGAAAAATAAAAATCATAGTTAGACTTAATAAGAGAATTAACATTACCACTAATAATTATTGCTTTGAACTTGGAATCTAGTCTAGTTTGAATGAATAATTAAAAAGATGAAAAACTCATAGTTAGACTTAATAAGAGAATTAACATTACCACTAATAATTATTGCTTTGAACTTGGAATCTAGTCTAGTTTGAATGAATAATTAAAAAGATGAAAAACACAAACCATTGAAATTAGTAATAAATTGAGGCAATTACAAGTCATCTCAATAATTTATTACTAATTAATTCATATATAATAACACACTTTTAATATCTTAGTAATAATAAATCAAATTAATAAAAACAGTGACATTAATCGGATAAATGGGGGTCACTCTTTTCATATGCCAGTAATTATTCTAGGATATACATGTACAATTAAATTATATCTTTTCACATTCCAAACATTTAATTATTTCCTCATATTTTAATTAAGAATTAATTTAGGAAAATGCAAAACTAATCTACATTTTTATTAAAATGATACATTTTAACATTTAAACTAAATAATTAAATGCTTTATAACATTTTAATTTATAGTAAGGGTAAAATTGTAATTCAACTTTTAACTTTTTTGTTCCCTTGCGTTGCACGTTTATTCTTTATTGTTATATAAATTCGTATAGGCCTAATCTAACGTTGATAATTATCAATTATATTATTCTTTTGTGTATGTTGTTTTATGCAAAAATAACAATGTCAATCAATTATTTTCATTTAATTTGGTTATTTGTTTGCAAAATAAAAAAATGTTGAAAAATATAAACTAATTAAGATAATATAGTATGTATTGTAGTGGTGAACTCTTGCTCTAAATTTAAGAATGGACACAAACATATCGAACAAAATTATAAAAGACATAATGAATAAATATATATTTATTATGTTAATGAGGGAAAAAATGACCAATAAATTGATTTTACATAAATTTATAGGAATTATAAGATGATGAAATACAAAGGTGAAGTGAACTTATATTTTTTGTTCACTTTATACAAGAGATCATCACCAAAAAATCTATTAAAAGACAAAAATAATTGCAACCCAAAAAAATTATAATAAAATATAAAATCAGCAAATAAAGTGCAAATATTGCACACACAAAAAGAAGGATCATTTGAGCAAGATAACTAAGGAATATTATTTAAAAAATACACAAATAATGATACCACCGACTTTAAAAGAAGTTTCATCATATAAATAAAAAAATTATCAAAAATATTTATACATAAATATTGTTTTTGGCTATTCTTTATATTAAAGTAAAGACATTATCGAAATCGAAAGAAGGGCCATTATATGTTTTGTCTCCAACATTTCCACGATGAATCAATATAACTCTTCAAACAAAACTCAATATTGTTTTGTATTGAAGCCAAAAGTTGAAATGGGTATGAATGCATGACTACGAATAGTTTGTAAAAGTTAAGAATATAGAACTAATAAGATGATTTTTACTTTGTTTGATAGATCATTTGAATATGTGATTGAATAATATGATTTTTTTTTTCAAATTTATAGAATCCTTTAAAGAATATTAAAAGGTCATGATTCCATGGAAGATGAGAGGAATTAAACATTTTAATTAAAGTAATAACTAAGAAACTAAAACTTTTAATAAATGTAAAAATATGTAACAACTTTCTACATTCAGATTCAATGTATTTTGTTTAAAAGTCTATTAATACAACTTTAAAAGTTACTGAAAAACATATTTTTATTTCCAACTTTTGATGAGTATGATTAATTAATTAAATAGAATATTATTAAATGAAATTATCTTTTTAAACTTATATCTAATTTGTAATGTAAAAATATTTAATAGAAAAATCACTATGATAAATGCAGTCATAGTGAATAGAGTAATTCTTTGATAATGTGGTACTAACTGATATTCTCAAAGAAATTATGATGGGAAAATTTTCTATCATGGGGAAAAATGTATACAAAAATGAATCTTTTTGTCTTTGCAACTATACGAATTCTAATTGAATACTAAAGGGTGATGAAATTGCAATATTTCTTAAATAGACTATTAAGAACTTTTTAAATTAATTGAATTAGATATGAACAATAAAAGAGGAAATATTATGAAAAGGAAAAGAAAAATAAAGTGTAACTATTTAATTGTTAATTAATTAGATATATAATATTTTAATTTAGTATAGGGACAAACTAGTAATTCAATTTTGAAGTTGAAAGCTTACCACTTATAATAATATATATATATATATATATATATATATATCTATATATATATATATATAATTCAAACCAATTAGTTTAGATTTATCTTGCATATAGTCTAGTGATGGGGGAGAACTCTTGATAAGAGGTTACTCATTCTTAGGGTTCAAACACAAGACTTCCATATAAGAGTGAATAAATCTCTATTTCATATATATATATATATATATATATATATCTAATATATATATATATATAGATATATATATATATATATATATATACTATATTATATATATATATATATATATATATAATAATTCAAACCCAATTAGTTTAGATTTATCTTGCATATAGTCTAGTGATTGGGGGAGAATCTTGATAAGAGGTACTCCTTCTTAGGGTTCAAACACAAGACTTCCATATAAGAGTGGATAAATCTCTATTTCTCTTTCTCTCTCTCTCTCTCTCACTCTCTCTCTCTCACACACACACACAAAACGCACACACACACGCACACACACTCACACACACAATATTATATTATTTAATTTGCAGGTTACTTTGTGTCAAGGATGACACATTCATGATTGAAGAATCACATTCAAGAAGTCAAGTGTAAAGAAATAAGGAGTTGGACCTAGTTTATTTCACAAAGTCTTTAATCAAGAAACTAGATAAGCCCTTCAATGTTTTTAAATGTTCAAGCAGATGACGATCGATATATGGACTTGAAATTGAAGCTTTATAGTCAAATATTCGAGCTCATACCAGAAATATTTTAGTAAAAACATGGGGATTACATCCATTCACGACTCATTTATTGTATATATGATTATACAAAGCTAATTAATTTAGATTTGTCTTGCGTACAGTCTATTGATGGGAAAGAACTCTTGATTAGAGGTTACCCATTCTTGGGATTCAAACACGAGACTTCTACATAAGAGTGGATAAATCACATTCATCTCAATGCTCATTGGTGTTATGTAAATGAATTATATATATACACACACAATTTTATACTTTTATTCGTGGCTACGTCTTTGCTTTAATGCTTTATAGATTTTGTAAGAAATTGTTTTGATCTTAAGCTTGTCCAACAATTATCATTCCCACCAGTTCTCCTCCATTGCCCAATTTTTTCTCTCATGATGATGAAAAATAATTAACTGAAGAATTGTTGAGGCATGTTGTTCTATCATCTTTTTAAGAATATCTTGATCCTCATCCTGTAAGTTAAAATTTGTTACCTACTATGGTATGTGTTTGAAATCTATATTATACGAAATCATATATATTATATCATCATTAAGCAAGTATGACAAGCAAAATAAAGCAGGACTGCCATAGGAAGATTACCTGAAAGAGGAACTTCATTGACTGGTTAGGGTTTGACTTTTCGAGCTTATGGTGATAGACTAATTAATTGTAATTGGAGAGCAAATAGCCATGGGGTGTAGGGCCTTTCAAAATGAACAAATGCAAGTGGACAAGGAAGCATTTACATGTAACTTATTATTCTCCAATCTACTACAAAATAAAACACATTTTAAAGAAATATTGTATTCTCTTACACCATAGAATAACATGCATATATGTTTAATATACAGTAACTATTATAAATAGTATTAAAACTACCTTAATGTATATTTCAACTCTATAAATATAAGTATATTAAAATATAAGATTTATTATCTTTAGAACTTGCATTAAAATATAATTAATAGGAACATATGTGCACGCACATAACCAAGACTAGTCATATTACAAGTGGAAAGATCCTAAGTGAAAAGTTACATTACAATCAATCATAATATCATATTTTTATATTTTTTTGCCATTTTTATAAATATTTATTACCTTAATCACTTAATAATATCTCTGCGCTATAAATGTTGAAGTAAATTGCACATAGCATGATGCATGCACACCAAGCCATGATAAAGAGTTAAAAGGATTTTTACATCAAAGTCAATACTTTTGAGGTTTGGAAGGAATTTGAAATGAAGACTTGAGAACATGCTAATGTGGAAGGACAAAAATTTAATTAATTAAAGACCATAATGCAATATAGTTATTCTTAAAATAACAACATCTTGACTAAGAAGACTAAGAGGACCCTTTATTTATTAAAAGTATTTTTGTAATAACTATTATTAAACTAGTATTAGTCTAATTAACTGAGTATAAATACGAGACTATTAGTCATGTTAATTAGGTAGATTATTTTGATATGATGAGTTCTCATGAATTAAGTGTATTCTTTAGCAGAGTTTAGGGCTAAGTCCATAGTTGCTAGAAAATGTTGACGGAATTGCTTACCTAAGGATCAAAGCTCCTGAAGGTGGCTCTGTAATTTAAGTGCTTGTTTGGTATTCATAATAGGAGGCTTTGATTTTGACATAGTCATGGTTGCCTAATAGTTCCATTCTTGTATCTAGCTTTTTATCCTTTACTTTCTTTCTCTTAGGTTTTAGGGTTCCCTTCATTTTCCGCATTTCGATATTGTATCATAGCAATATTCTGTAATCATTGTATGATATTATTCGAAATGCTCATTCTTTTTTCAATTTCTTACAAGATCTTTATTGAATTGATCTTCCTTTTAAATTATTTTGATTAGTAGATTTCCCAGATTTGATTTGGAAAGCTAATGAAGTGGTTAGCGTACGTATTTTTTTTTGGATGTTCAGGAACTTGACCTTAGAATATAATTTCAAACATAGAGTAAATATTGAGTTGTTTTAGGGGGGGGGGTCTTCCCTAGATATTCAATTATATTTTCATTTGAAGTCCTTTAAAATTTGACTCATTTTACAGTTAGGCTTCCTCTTACTTACTTATATTTTCAGTGCACTTGTGATATGCCAGGTTTAGGGTTAGCTTGGAATCGCTTCTGATCCTAGGTCTCGTGTTACATCTAAGGGGTAGCCTCGAGTGTCGTATCTTAATTGTATACTTACTAGGATTCATATAATTTATACTATTTGTATGAGACACATGTGCAACACACGTATAGAGACCCTAGTTTATATATAGTCAATGCATCTTGTAAATTTTGTCAATAAGTTATTTTCTACTTCAATATTATATTATTGAATTTGCAGGTTACCTTGTGTCAAGGACAACACATTTCAAGATAGATTCTAAACAAAATCACTCTCAAGTTTCTTCAAGAGCAAATGGTCATGCTATTTTCCATTCAATGATAAAAAAATCATATTCAAGGGGTCAAGTGTCCATAGATAAGAAGTTGGACCCAGTTAATTTTACAAAGCCTTTAATCAAGAAACTAGGTAACCCCTTCAATTTTCAAAATGTTGAAGCAGACGACGATCAAATATGAACTTGGAATTGAAGCTTTACAATATAGTCAAAGGATGAAGCTCAAATAAAAAATATTTGATTAAAAGATTTAGGTTGCGTCCAATCAGGACAATTTGGTTTATATTAATAATACAAACCGAATTAAATTAAATTTGTCTTGCATATAGTCTATTTATCAGGGTAAGAACTCTCGATTATAAGATACTCATTCTTAGGGTTCAAACAAAAGACTTTTATATAAGAGTGGATGAATCTCCTTCATCTTAATGTGCGCGTGCACATGCACGCACAAACAATCTAGATACTTTTAGACAGTTTGTATAGATTGAAATTAAATTTAAATAGTGAATTGTGTACTTACTATGATTCATGTCATCTGTACTCTTTGTATGAGACACACGTGCAATGCACATGTCCACACACTAGTGTGTACGAGCGCATATATATAATATATATATATTATATATATATATAATATATATATATAATATATATATAATATATATATAATAATATATAACAAATGCATCTTGTAAATTGTGTCAAAATAAGTTTTTCTACTTCAATATTATATTATTTAACTTGCATGTTACCTTGTGTCAAGAACGACACATTTTCAAGTTAGATTCTAAACAAGGTCACTCTCAATTTGCTTCAAGAGAAAATGGTCATGCTATTTTCCATTCAATTATTGATGAATCACATTACAGGGTTCAAGTGTAGAAAGATAAGGATTTGGACCCACTTAGTTTCACAAATTCTTTAATCGAAAAATTAGATAAGCCTTTCATTTTTAAAATGTTAAAGCAGATGAGGATCAAAATATGTACTTGAAATCGAAGCTTTAGAAAATAATCATAGGATCAAAGGTGTGAAATAACTCCTAAAAAGTGTTTCTATGTAGTGTTTACTCAAACTTAGATTTTTAATGGTGTTTTTATTTATTAATATATTAGTTGTCCTTCTTGTCATATCCACACAGACACACACCCCTTTATTTTTTATTTGAGTAGAGTCTCTTAAATGTTGGTATTAATAAAGTTCAAAACTTCTTGAAAGAAAAATTATTTTTCTTACTCTTCTTTTGTCAACATGTTCATGGAATAACTCCTCAACTCTCCAATATTTAAAACATCAAACTATTACCAAAAAAATTAACCAATAATTCTTTACTGATAAATTAATCACTTTTTTACCTGAAGTATCTTCTCCGTCCAGAAATTCTAGTTTGGACTCGTTTGCACACATGATAAAAGGTTCATCATTCTTAGAAGATACAGATTATTTGATGTATTATTCAATGAGTGGCATTAGCTAAGATCAATTTAATGATCAGAACTCAGATCTTTCCAAGAATGATTTTTGTTAGAACAATTTAGAGTTCTTAGATGCTTGCATGCATGATTTATTTATGATTGAAGGGGTTGACAATGAAATAGTAGATGATGATATGTTTCAAGCAAACACGAGTTTGAAGATCACATGACTGTGGCAAATAGATTTGACGAATTGTGTTATCTGGTGAATTAAACATAAATAGTGATGGGATCAATATCCATATGAGTCATTTATATAATCAGCTTTGGAATGAATTACTTCTTATTGAAATTTTATGTAAATAGTTTTCCCTTAAGAATGATACTGCAGTTGTATCTTTCTTCAGTAATTCGACGATCGCAATAAGCACACAACAACCTCGTAACAAGGGATCCATTTTTAGTGTCTAATTTCAAATCTTTTGAATTAAGAGGCTTCTTTTGGAGTTGGCCACATTGCTAATATAGTAGGTTTCTTTCAATACAATTCTAGGGATAATTTTCACCAGTTTTTATATACACTCGAATACATTGTTATGCACTCGTAACAACGAAAGCAATAGATTCCACAAGGCATAGACACACAATGTTTCTAATGCAAAGAAATTCTCAATCCACAAACTTCACTACACAACTTTTATAACCAGTGATACAAATCTAGTATTTTCTACATCAGAACATCAAAGGTATGGTTTCTTGTTGGATTTTAAGAAGATGTGAATGGAAAATGAAGAGTTGTGACTTTTATGAAGAGTTGTGATTTTTATGAAATGTTGCGAATTTTATGAAAAGTTGTGACTTTTATGAAAAATTGTGACTATTATAAAAGTTGTGACTTTTATGAAAAATTGTGACTTTTATGAAAAGTTGTGACTTTTATGGAAAATTGTGACTTTTATGAAAGGTGACGACCTTTCTGAAAGATGGTAACTTATCCAAAGGTTTGTGACCTTTCCGGTAAGGCACAATAAGAACCTTTTCGCACTACCCTTTGTTTTCTATAAATTGAGGGATTTCCTCTCATTTTAATATAATTCATGGACTTATTCTTCAACTACTAAATCTAGTATTCTAACTGTACTTTACTACCGTTGAGTGGTTCGCTGACATCGGAGTTTTTGGTATCTATACTCTGGTGATTGATATCATTTTACCCTGGGAGGTCATATTACAAATCAAACCTTGGATACTATAAGGGAATAATTTCCTTAAGGGGACACTGTGAGTTCAGTGAACTTGATCTTTTTCCTATTAAAAGTTTTCCAGATTCTGGTACGTGTTGTGAATTAATTTCAGTTCTTCTATTCTTTTGTTCTTCACTGTTTCGTTAAACTTGATTTTTTCGTGTTTCTGCAAAGTGTGTTGGAATATTAACAACAATTCTTCTTTAAGAAAAATATTTTGTATAGTTTTTTTTAATCTGTTTCTGATTCTAGTTTTAATTTTGTAGTTGTGAAAATGTTTTTAAACTTTGTTTTCTTACAAAGATGTTCAAAGATTTGTTTTAAGTATGTTTGGAATACAAGATGAACAACAATCTTAAGGAAATTATTATATTGTTAGTATTTTTTGTATTCTACTGATTGAGAGAATCTGATCATGTTAGCAGAAGATAAATGCATTACTTCTCCATAATTTGTTGCTTTGTTTAGCGAGGTCGAAGTGAGAATGTAACAGAAAATTTTTATGGTATTCCGTTTAAAGATTACTAGGTAACCTTCTTATTAAATTATCTAAGGAGGAAAATAGTTTCTAAGAGTTATCATCTTTGATTTTTTATTTTTTTTATTATGTGTATCTTTGGAAAAAAATCTGCAAACCGTATGTTGTGGAATGAATTTTACTTCGCAAATATTGTTGCTTTTAAAATTCTTTAGTTTGCAAAAATGAGAGATGTATATTTTTTGTTTGATAGTATGTCAAAATGTTATAGTTGGAAGACTATTTGATAAGAAAAACATTTCTATGTGATAAAGAATATGTGTTATTCTTTTTGGAGAAAAAAAAGATTTTTGTAGTTTTGTCCTCCATGAGAAATGTTAGTGTGTCTGATTTTTGTAGACTAAAAACTTTTGTGGTTTTATACTCTGGATAAATTGGACTATGCAATTGGTTTGAAGAATATAAAAACTTCACATAATAAGTCAGTGTTGTACTTTTGATTTTCTATAAACTTCAAGTGGTATGTCTACTTATGATAAAGAAAAAATATTTAAAATTTGTGATTTTGTGTCTCTATGGAATGAGCTTTGACATTGTGTAAACATTGTCAAAGAGAATTGCAGCACTATAATTCTTTCATAGAATAATGTTTCCAACATTAAAATATGTGGAAAAAGTATTTTCAAATACGGAAAAAATATTCTTGAGATCACATTTGAAATGTGGGGGTTATTTACTTATGATTAGACTTGATGTCTAATTTAACATAGGAGCAAAAAATGTGAAATTCAATGATACTTTTGTATTATGTTATACACACAAAATTCTTGGAGTATATTTGGTATTGTGGTTGTTGAGTTTCTCTATTACTAGTATATAGTGTGACTAGTATGAAACATCCAAATTATATATATACTTGTTCAAAATAATTGTGTTCTTTTATGGAAAAAAAAATATCACTTAAAATGTTGTGATTTTTCATGAAAAGATATGTCTATTATGATAAAAGTATTTGCATAGACATGAATATTGGTGAATAGTCATTTGTTATGTTTTGTAAGGATAACATTTGGACTATATTGTCTTTATTGAACCCGATGAAACTTTGTTCATGGATAATTCTATAACAATTATATTGAAAGTTATGGAAATGTCTTTCTGAAAAGGACATTTGACAATCTAAACAATGTTTGTATCACACAAAATTGTAAGAAATAAGAACAAAATATTAGTGAGGAAAAAGCTACCTCGCGAAGAGCTTTTCGAACTTAATGTTTTATTTGTTCTCTTGCTTGAGTCAATGTTTGTGACATGAACACTTGGGGCATGCCAATTACAAAACCTTGTAAGAAAAACTGATCAACTTAGAAGTTTTGCCTAACTTTGAGTGCAATAAATAAAAATGTCAAGTTTTTGTGGAATCTAAGTATGTTGAGCATTCTTATAAATTTTTGAAAGGAATTTTAATCCCTTAGAATTGATTTACACTGACATTTGTTATATGAAGTTAACAACATATCATGGTGGAAAAAATTATTTGTTACTTTTATTGTGAATTGCATTAGAAATGACTATGTCTATTTGCTGAATGGTAAGGATGAAGCAATAGAAATGTCCAGATAATGTAATATCGAAGTTGAAAATCAGTGTAAAAAAATAGAAGAAGTGATAAGAATGAAGAGTATAAATCTCATTGTGCAAAAATATGTTTGTAAAGTGGAATATCCATCAAACTACTGCCATATTCACCTCAATCTAACGAAAAGCCGAACGTTGAAAGTAATGATGGATGCATTATTTATAAGTTCGAATTTACACAAAACTTGTGTGGAGGAACTATCCTTACTGCAACAGGGAACAACAAAAAGTTGTCTTTTAAGAAAGAAAGTGATTTTGTTTGATCAGAATACAATCTTTTCCATATGAGAAATGGAAATGAAGGAAATCCAACTTGAAATATTTCAAAGTGTGCGAGTATCTAGTCAAAGTCCAAGTTCCTATTCCTAAAATAATTAAAATAGGACCTATGACTGTGGACTGTAAAATTAGACTTGAGTAGTCTAGAGAAGGGTCTAAAAGGCCTAGAAAATGAAAATGAAATGTACTTAATAAAGAGATTCGGAGGCTTAGTAAATGTTTAAGGACATTTACTTCCTTCGAATATGATTTTGTAACATTTCTTGTGTCTTCTGTAGACTCATTCTTTGAAAAGATGGTGTCAATAAACAATACTGGAAGTTAGATCTTCTTCAAGAAATAAACCTTTTGGGTTCAAAGTGAATTTTTATAAAGCAAGGCTTTTGTCAAAGGCTTTAAACAAAAAAAAATCAAGGTTTTGATCTTGTCAATATATATATACTCGTTTGTAATTAGAATTACATCCATTCGGATGCAAAAATTATTAGTGTGGTATATGACCTCCAAATTCATCAAATGAATGTGAAAAGAACTTTCTTAAATTTAGAATTGGAGGAAGAGATTTACATAGAACAACCCGAGGGTTTTGTGGTTCTTGTAAATAAAAGAGTGTGTGAACTTGTTAAGTCACATTATGGAAGCACCCAAACAGTGACATAATTTGATCAAACCATGTCGGCAAATGGATTGAAGAATGATGGAAGTGATAAATTTGTTCACATTAAAATCATAAGGTCATTGTTTGTTTGTATATTGGTGATATGTTGATCATCAATAAAGACACTAATGACATAAATGCTACTAGAGGTATGCTATAAAGCAAGTGGAATGAAATTATTGTAGTTGCTAATGCGATCTTAGATATAAGAATTCATAGAACTCCATAATGTTTAGCATTTTCACGGTCTCATTGCTTTGAAAGGTACTTAACTAGTTCAAATATTTGGATGTCAATATTGTCAAGTATCAAATAAATGTGAGCTTTGCATTTCAAAAGAGTGAAAACAAAAGTGACTCACAATTGGATTGTGCTAGAGTTTTGGGAAGCATGATGTATATCATATAGTGTGTGCGATCAAATATAGCATTTTCTATTTTAAACTGAGTCGGTTCACAAGTGATCCCAAATAAAATCATTAGATGACAATAAATGGAGTTTTGGAGTATTTAAAATAATACTTAAAACTATGTCTTGGATTATAAAAACAATATCCAACAATATTGAAAGATATAGTGATGCAAATTGAATCATCGGACAAATGAAGTAAAATTCACGAGTGGATATGAATTTACTATTGGTAGAGGAGAAGTCTCTTAGAAATATTTTAAAAGAGACATGTATAGCTAGCTCTACAATAATCTATGAGCTAGGTGCTCTAGATAAGGTCGGTGAATAAGTTGAAAGACTCAAGAATTTCTTGACAGATATTCTATTTTGGCCCAAGCCATTGGCATTAGTATGCATACGCTTTCACAGTCAAGATGAAATAGGTAGGACATGGAGCATGACGTATAACGGAAAGTCTCGTCATATACGACATAGACATGATACCGTTAGAAAACTACTCTCTAGTGGAATTATCAGAATTGACTATGTAAAGTCAAAGG
Source organism: Solanum peruvianum (assembly GCA_027705065.1). Taxonomy (NCBI): domain Eukaryota; kingdom Viridiplantae; phylum Streptophyta; class Magnoliopsida; order Solanales; family Solanaceae; genus Solanum; species Solanum peruvianum. The sequence goes on along the minus strand of JAKWJD010001760.1, from coordinate 30,743,458 downwards.
ATAATGTGTCGGATCCACTTACAAAAAGGTCTAACTAGAGAGGAAGTTAAAAGATCATCTAAGGGAATGAATTTACGGCTTAGGACAAGTCATCATGGCGGTAACTCTATCTAGCAGACTGGAGATCCCAAGAGCTAGATTCAAGGATAAAAACAAAGTTGTGAATGATGGTTCGGCATTTTCAACAAACTCAATCCATTCTCATGATGAAGACAATGCTCAGGGACAAGGATACAACATTAAGGCTTGTTAATGAGTTAATAAAGCTCAATGGTTTTAATGATTTGCTAAGTTTGGCAGAGTTACCAAATAGTGTATCTACGCGATAACACAGTTACGAATCACCTATGTGGGTGTGAAGTGTAAGCCGCTTCAAAGAAGATGATTTTCAAAAGCCCATCTCTCTATACACTCATGAAACCAGGAGGTGTTCATGGCTAAAATGAACACAACCGTAAGAACCATAAACGTAAAAGGTTAATTGTGTGACATATGCTTGTCTAGGTATACACCAAAGTTCAACGGTTCAAAGATATCGCATCTACCGATTAACCGAGTATATCCAACATATGTTCACTACGGAAAGTCCAAGGGGAAACCTACTTATCCAGATGCACTTAATTCTTTCTTGTAAAGTACACATACTTGTCCGTTTCTCTTTCTTCGAGTCATTCCCCATTCATGCGGGGGATTGTTGGATTTTAAAAAGGTGTGAATGGAAAATGAAGAGTTGCGACTTTTATGAAGAGTTGATTTTTATGAAATGTTGCGATTTTTGTGAAAAGTTGTGACTTTAATGAAAAATTGTGACTTTTATGAAAAGTTGTGACTTTTATAAAAAAATTGTGAATTTTATGAAAAGTTGTGACTTTTATGGAAAGTTGTGACTTTTATGAAAGGTGACGACCTTTCTGAAAGATTGTGACTTCTCCAAAGGTTTGTGACCTTTACGGTAAGGCACAATAAAAACCTTTTCGCACTACCCTTTGTTTTCTATAAATTGAGGGATTTCCTCTCATTTTAATATAGAATTCATGGAATTCTTCTTCAACTACTAAATCTAGTATTCTAAGTGTACTTTACTGTCGTTGAGTGGTTCGCTGACATCGGAGTTTTTGGTATCTATACTATGGTAATTGAGATCATTTTACCCTGGGAGGTCATATTCCAAATCAAACCTCAGATACTATAGGAGAATAATTTCCTTAAGGGGACATTGTGAGTTCAGTGGACTTGATCTTTTTCCTATTAAAAATTTTCCAGATTCTGGTACGTGTTTTACAAATTTTAGATTTGTGAATTAATTTCAGTTCTTCGATTCTTTTGTTCTTCACTGTTTCATTAAACTTGGTAACTTGGTGTTTCTGCAAAGTTTCTTGGAATCAGTAAGATTCTTTAGACACATATTAACAACAATACTTCTTTAAGAAAACATTGAGTGATGTGGACATTGAAATTTTAAGAAAAACAAAGCAACAAAGAAAATTAAGGCGAAGAGAAGTTGTTCGTTGAGTGATGTGGATGTGAGGTAACTTGGACTGACTTTAGAGAGAGTTTTGGGTAGCAAATTCTTCATTTGAACATCAATAAAGGTATGGGTTTCTCTCATGGAATTCGTTCTCCAAGAGTACTTTCTTTCGAACGTTTCTTAAACTCTTGAAACTAAGGTTGTTCCCCCTTTGTATGTTCTTGTCCTTAGCTCTCTAACGAATTTGTAGGATGTATATGTTGTGCTGGTAGATGATTGCATGAATGATGTGTTTAAACTAAATATAAATGTGTTTATGTGCGGGAAATTACGATAATGATCATTAAAATATGATCGGAAAAGTGGATGTATGGGCGTGTAAAGGGCAGTGTTTTAGGCAGTGTTTTGGGGTGTATAAGTTGTGTATTTATTGTGTATTTTATATGTGTAATGGGTGTACAATGTGATGTTCAGTAGGATGAAGTATAGTGAATTGAGTAACCATCTTATAGCTATTTAAAATTATGAGAAAATTGCACCTAAAAATGGTTGGAGAAGGACAAAAATTTCCAGCAACAATGCAATGTTAATTTAGACTGAAGTTTAATAAAAGAATCTGGAAATTTAATAAAATTTTAAAGGGGTGAGGCCACCAAGATTCGAACCCGTGACCTCACCCGTGTACCTGCTGTGTTTTGCGAGAAAACAAAAAAAAGGGTCTGGGGGGATTCGAAATCGGTTGCTGGAAGAGGAAGGAGGAAATATTTAATTAGGTGAATAGAAGGGAGGCGTGGGATTCGAACCCACGACCTCCCAGTTCGCGCGAGGAAAAGAAAAAAAGAGGGGCTGGGGGAGGGGATTGAACCCACGACCCCCAGTTCGCGAAAATAGAATAAAAAAAAGAGGCTGGGGGCGGGAATCGAACCCACGACCCCCAGTTTGGAAAATAGAATAAAAAAAGGGGCTGGGGGCGGGAATCGAACCCACGACCCCCAGTACGCGAAAAAAAGGATTACGAAGCGTAGGGATCGAACCCACGACCTTAGCGGTGAAGGGGGGGGGGGCAGAATATTAAGGAAATAAAAGTGAGGCTCTGGGTGTTCGAACCCACCACCTCACAACCTCCTCCTCTTCAGCGAAAATTAAAATAAAATAAGGGGGCTGTGAGGGTTCAAACCCTCATCCTCCCTATTGTAGCAAGTTTAATTCTAAAACCTAAAAGGGGTTGATGGGCTCGAATCCCCAACCTTTTGGTTAATTAATATAAAATTAAAATAGAAAATTTATCCCTTCATCTGAATATGAAGATTTTAAATTAGAATTCTAATTAAAATAGAAAATTAATTCTTCATGTAAATATGGGATTTAATTTAGAATTCTAATTAAAAAATTAGAAAATTAATCCTTTCATGTAAATATTGAGATTTAATTTAAAATTCTAATTAAAAATAAAAAAATTATTTTTTCATGCAAATATGAAGATTTAATTTAGAATTCTAATTAAAATAGAAAATTAATTATTTCATGAAATGTTGAGATTAAATTTAGAGTTCTAATGTTATGAATGTTAGAAAATAAAATAAAAAACAAAACAATATATAAATTATATGTAAGTGATTGAGTTACCCATGCATGATTTTGATATTATTCTTGGCATGGACTGGATTTAGAGCTATTATGCTTGCTTGGATTGTCGTAGTAAAGTGGTGAGGTTTCGCTTCCCTAATGAAGAAGAGTTAGTCTGGGAGGGGTACAATCCGAATCGTCCTAACCCGTTGATTTCAAATCTTAAGGCCAATAAAACGATGGCCAAAGGATTACTATGTCATCTTGTGAGTGTTAATGATTTAGACCATGACGTTCCTTCCATAGACTCAGTGCCTGTAGTAAATGAATTCCTAGATGTGTTTCCTGAAGATTTGTCTGGAGTCCCTCCCCTTCGAGAGATTGACTTTGGTATCGACCTATAACCCGATACTAAACCGATCTCAATTCCTCTTTATAGAATGGCTTCAGCAGAACTCAAAGAGTTGAAGGTGCATTTAAAAGATCTCACTGATAAGGGTTTCATTCAGCCGAGCATATCCCCTTGGGGCACTCCAATGTTGTTTCTAAAGAAGAAATATGGGACCCTTAAAATGTGTATCGATTATCGGCAGCTCAACAAAGTCACTCTAAAGAATAAGTATCCACTTCCCAGAATTGATGATTTGTTCGATCAGCTCCAACGGTCTAGTTTCTTCTCTAAGATTAATCTTCGTTCAGGGTATCATCAGTTTAGGGTTAGGGATGTGGATGTCCCAAAAATAGCTTTTCGTACCCATTATGGTCATTATGAGTTCTTTGTTATGTCATTCGGTCTCACGAATGCACCTGCTGCAGTTATGGATCTCAGGAACAGAGTCTTCCGTGAATACCTTGACTCTTTCATTATAGTATTCATTGATGAATTTTCATCTACTCTAAGACCAAGGAAGAGCATGAACAACATTTGAGACTAACCTTGCAGGTACTTAGACAGCATCAGTTGTATGCCAAATTCAGCAAGTGTGAATTCTGGCTGAGATCAGTGACCTTCCTGGGCTATGTTGTGTTCGATCAAGGTGTATAAGTGGACCCCAGAAACACTGAAGATGTTAAGAACTGGCCAACGCCTCTTACTCCCACCGATATCCGTAGCTTTTTGGGATTGGCTGGTTACTACCCAGGTTTTTGTGGAGGGTTTTTCTTCCATTGCTACCCCACTTACAGCCTTGACAAAGAAGAAATCCAAGTTTGAATGGACGGAGACTTGTGAGAAGAGTTTCCAGGAGCTCAAGGACAGACTCACTTCTGCCCTAGTGCTTAGTCTGCCTAAGAGTGGCGAGAATTACACTGTCTATTGTGATGAATCTAGGGTTTGTTTGGAATGTGTTCTTATGCAGGCTAGTAAGGTGATAGCCTATGCTTCCAGACAGCTCAAGGTTCATGAAAAGAATTATCCCACTCATGTCTTGTAGTTGGAAGCTTTGGTGTTTGCATTGAAGCTGTGGAGGCATTATCTGTATGAAGTGCATGTAGATGTGTTCACGGATCATAAGAGTCTCCAGTACGTGTTCACACAGAGGAGTTGAATCTATGTCAATGAAGATGTTTGGAGCTGTTAAAGGATTATGACATGCTCAAGGTAAGGCTAATGTTGTGGCTGATGCTTTGAGCAGGATGAGCATGGGGAGTACAACCCACGTTGAGGATGAAAAAAAGTAGCTAGTGAAAGAGGTACACAGACTGGCAAGACTGGGTGTGCGGTTGGTTGACTCTACTAGTGGAGATGTTTCAGTTCACCCTAGTTCTGAATCATCCCTGATAGTTGAAGTCAAAAAGAGTCAGCATCTTGATCCTGTCTTGATGGAGCTGAAGGACTCAGTGTTGTTAAAAATGAACGAGTCTTTCGCTTTGGGAGATGATGGCATAATTAGGTACCAGAACCGATTGTGTGTACCAGACGTAGATGATTTATTGGCCAGGATTGTGGCAGAGGCCCATGGTTCCAGATATTCCATACATCCAGGTTCCACCAAAATGTATCATGATCTTAAGCAGATTTATTGGTGGGATGGCATGAAGAAGGATATTGCAGACTATGTGGCTAAATGTCCTAATTGTCAGCAGGTTAAGGCAGAGCATCTTAAGCCTAGTGGTTGACTCAGATTATTGAGGTTCTGACTTGGAAATGGGAGGCCATTAATATGGACTTCGTGGTTGGTCTTCTGAGGACTAGGAGGCAGCATGACTCCATATGGGTTATTGTGGATAGATTGACTAAGTCTGCCCACTTTATCCCTGTGAAGTGTACTTACAGGGCCGAGGATTACGTGAGACTCTACATTGATGAGATTGTGAGATGGCATGGGATTCGTTTGTCTATCATTTAAGATAGAGGAGCTTAGTTTACTTCACATTTCTTGAGATCTTTCCAGAAACGCTTGGGCACGCAGGTGAAACTTAGCACTGCCTTTCATCCTCAGACAGATGGGCAGGCAGAGCGCACCATTCAGACATTGGAGGTCATGTTGAGAGTGTGTGTGATTGACTTTAGAGGTAACTGGAATGTCCATCTACCTTTTATAGAGTTCTCGTATAATAATAGCTATCACTCCAGCATTGGGATGCCACCGTTTGAGGCATTGTATGGTAGGAGGTGTAGATCTCCAGTTGGGTGGTTCGAGGTTGGAGAGTCATCCATTTTGGGTCCAGATATCATTCATGAGGCCCTGGATAAACTTAGAATGATCAGGGACAGGTTTGCTACTGCTTACAGCCGACATAAATCATATGCAGACAACAGAAAGCGACCCTTAAATTTAACGTTGGTGACCAGGTTTACTTGAAGATATCGCCTATGAAAAGGGTGATGAGATTTGGTAGAAAAGAGAAGCAGAGTCCGAGGTATGTGGGGCCATATGAGATCCTACAGTGTGTGGGTGAGGTGGCCTATGAGTTAGCATTGCCTGCGGATTAGCTTTTGTTCATCCAGTCTTTCATGTCTCTATGTTGAAGAAGTGCCTAGGTGATCCAACATCAATCCTACATGTTAAAGGTTTGGGGGTTGGTGAAGACTTGTCCTTTGAGGAGGTACCTGTTGAGATCTTAGACAGACAGGTCAAGCGGCTGAGGAACAAGGAGATTGCCACAATGAAGGTATTGTGGAGAAATCATCTTGTGAAGGGTGCTACGTGGGAGGCTGAGACCGACATGAGATCCCTCTATCCCCATCTTTTCAACTCTTGAAGTTAGACTTCCTACTTGTAAGGTTATAGTTCCTTATCTCTTCGTATTTTTGTTTCTATTGACTGATTTTACATATCGATTAAGTTATGATCTAATTGGCATTACGATATATAATGGTAATGTCATTCGGGGATGCATGTTCCTAAGGAGGGATAATGTAACGATCCAAAAAAAAGAGGAAAAAAATAAATAAGAATAAATAGGTACTTAAGGTGATTTAATTATTAATTAAAAATCTAAAATTTTAAGGGCATAATGGTCCTTTCGCGTATTAATTAAAATAAACCAGAATTTGTATTAATTTAATTTAAATTCTATTTGATTAAGTCTTGAATTAGTCTCCTAATCCTAATAATTCACTCTCTCTCACGCTTCTTAACTCTCTCTCTTTCTCTCACGTTCTCCATCTTTCTCATGTTATTCTGCCAAGCACAACAAAAACAACAGAATATATCAACAGTTCTTCAAGCTTGAAGAACTCACATGAGCCCACGACCCCCAGTTCCCGAAAATAGAATAAAAAAAGGGGCTGGGGGAGGGAATCGAATCCACAACCCCCAGTACGCGAAAAAAAAAGGGTTGCGAGGCGTGGGGATCGAACCCACGACCTCAGCGCTGAAGGGGGGGGGCAGAATATTAAGGAAATAAAAGAGAGGCTCTGGGGGTTCGAACCCACCACCTCACAACCTCCTCCTCTTCAGCGAAAATTAAAATAAAATAAGGGGGCTTTGGGGGTTCGAACCCACAACCTCCCTATTGTAGAAAGTTTAATTCTAAAAACTAAAAAGGGGTTGGTGGGGCTCGAACCCCCAACCTTTTGGTTAATTAATAGTAAAAATTAAAATAGAAAATTTATCCCTTCATCTGAATATTAAGATTTAAATTAGAATTCTAATTAAAATAGAAAATTAATTCTTTCATATAAATATGGAGATTTAATTTAGAATTCTAATTAAAAAGTAGAAAATTAATCCTTTCATGTAAATATTGAGATATAATTTAAAATTCTAATTTAAAATAGAAAATTTATTCTTTCATGCAAATATGGAGATTTAATTTATAATTTTAATTAAAATAGAAAATTAATTATTTCATGAAAATGTTGAGATTAAATTTAGAGTTCTAATGTTATGAATGTTAGAAAATAAAATCAAAAATAAAAACAATATATAAATTATATCCAAGTGATTCAAGATTTGGGTTCCCTTTCCCAAACTTTTGTATTGATATATAAGTCATACGTGAGCAAAATATTCAAGAATAATGCCATCTACTTAGATCAAAAATCAAGATCTTGGCATAAGTCTTGTAATGCATAATCTTAGGAAAGTAAGAATCACTTAACGAACTAAAAATGAAGCCCCATGACTTATATGCCACACTAGTCTAACATACTTTCAAAAATAAGTGAACCTAAGATATACGTAATGAAATTAAGAAATGAAAATTCACGAAATAAGGGGTGAGTAACTATGAAAAATAAAGGTGCTAATAATGAAGAATGTGGTGACAATCATGATGTAAGGCTCATGTATATGATGAGAGCAGTCTCAAATGAGCCTAAGTAAATGATACCAATACGTACTCACCAATGAGAGTGTAAGATAATGAAGAGACCACTCTCTATGAAAACTCTAATGAAAATATTGAGTTTAAAACACTTAATATCAATGATGAGATGAGAAATCATCTATTGATCTATGATGTCCTCATACTAGAAGCCAACTTTCATGACGTATGAGTTGAATGAAATGAAACTTTATATTGAGAACCGATAGGCTAGCAATGAGCGGTGATGCCTTCTTTCGGGAAGGGCGGAGGTTCACGTAACTCTCATGAGATGAGACTGTCCGGCTTGCCGGGTATGGGTCTCCATACATCTCCTAGTCTTTGAACCTATATTGCCACTATAGGGATCTGGCGGGGTTAAATTCCCATATACCCTAGCATGTTATTGAGTCACTTTGGCCGGTGATTCCACCTCTTCTCGGTGTGGGGGAGACACTGGATTTCATGGTGCTCACATGATCTATGTCGGTTAAAGTTAAAGTTCTCAATGAATGAATGAGGCCAGCCTCAAATGAATCATGTAAAGAAATGAATGATACCGAAGGTGTTAGTATAGGATAATCAAGAGGTGAGCTAGATTCAGGTAATGACATTAGGTTATTCCTGATCATTGCACAACAAACCCGATGAAAGTCTTAAACTACATCCTAGGTGTAGCTGGCGTTCACACTGGCCTATGAATGAATTGAATGAGGTACGTATGAAAGAATGAAGCAGACTCGGTGTTTGCTAAACAAGACTCCCTAGTTGAGGTCCCATATGTTGAGCCCTCATTTTGGAAAGTCTTAAGGTCAAGTCCATGATAACAAGGTCTCATGGCATATGAATGAATAATATGAAAGAAACTACGTGTTATATGTTATGTGCTATATGAAGATGTTATGTGTTGTGTGCCATACAATAATTATAATGATGCATGTCACTCTCATTGTATAACTTTCCCATCTCAATTTAGCAAGTCCACTGACTTGACTTCCAAAAATCATGTTGTTAGAAAAGAGCTATTCTTCCTCATGCATGTCCCTGGTGTGTGCTTGCATATACCCATACTTAGTACTAGTGTGTACTAATTCCATACAAACATCTACTTTTAGGTGCAGGCACAAGTGGACGGTAGAGATACAGGTTCGTTGTTGCAGCTATCCGGACGTCACCATTCATCCGGAGTTTGGTAGGTCCTCATGCTTTCGAGGATGCTACTGTTATACATTGTAGCGTAGTTTTAGAGTGGAGCTAGTGGAGCGTGTTCTACTAGCTTTTCTTTCCTGTTTTGGTTCAGACTTTGTATTGGTGTTATTTTGGCCGATATACAATTAATACTTAATGAATTATTTCTTTCACTTGCTTATCTCTTAAATGTTAGATGGTTGATGATGACTGATTACAAAATATTAAGAATGTTTAGCAAGTATAATTAGAGAATAAAAATTTCAAATTTTTCCGCTAAAATTAACCTATGAAAAGTAAGAATGACGTAAGTAGGCTTGTTTGCGACCTCTGATAGGTCAACGACGCCGGTCTCGTCTGCGGTCTAGATTCCAATCGTGACATTCTAACCAAATAAGTATAATGAATCATTGAAGTTATCACATATAGTAGTTATTAAAAAAACACCATCTTGAAAGAACGAAAAACAACTTTGGATTTTTAGTTTGTTTGAATACTTCCTTACTGGGATAAGCGTTTCAATCTAGGGTGTTTCTCCTTTCTATTTTTTGGGTGGTAATTAATTCATTTTCAATTGAGGCAAATCCCTCACCTATTCTATATGAGGATTTGTTAGTTTATGTGAAAAACTTTCTTACAAGGCAAGCGGTCCTAACCCGAGTATGTGTTTCTACATTCTCTTTTAGGAAAACGATTTATTGGTGTTACTTTACTTGAAAACATAGAAATCACTTCCGACAAGAATGTTTCTCCATTAAGGGAGGGAAGCAATTTATTTGTCTGATCGATAATTCACCTTCCTTATAGGAGGAAAAAGAACTTTGAATTCATACTTTATTTAAAAACTTCCTAGACATTGGAAAGTGCTCCCGGCCAAATTATTTATAAAATTCCTTTTTAGGGTGGGGATTCATTTTTGTTTAATTAGCAAATCACCTTCCTTAAATCAATATTGATCATAGTGTTTCTCTTTTCTTGAGCTCAAAGCAGAAATATTTGATTGAAAAATTAGAGATTACATCCAATTAGGACCCATTTATATAGAATTATATATATATATATATATATATATATAGTAATATATATATATGTATATATATAATTCAAACCCATTAATTTAGATTTTATCTCTGCATTAGTCTAGTGATTGGGGGAGAACTTTTGATATGAGGTTACTCATTCTTA